>VOQK01026549.1:0-15738 GCA_015052645.1 Benitochromis conjunctus
TGTTGTGGCTGTAGTGCGACTTGCTGCTCTACTGTCTGATAAGTAACTGTTATTTAGTTGCTTAGATAGTTTATTAGTAACCACAACCGATTACACTTACCTTTATTTTATAACTTTAGTGGTTCTGTTACCCCCCAACAATGACAATCCTGCAGGAAAATCCACTGAAAGCTTTCTGTTTCCTGCAAAAGTACTTTTATCTGATTGGCTGTCAGTGATAAAACTGAGAAATTACCTTGTTTTGAAGCTTCATGCAGCATGAAGTACAAATGGTGCGTGTGTGTGTGTACTCGAGGAAAACACAGAGAAGAACAGCTGAATAGCTGCTAACTGCCACGGCTGCACAGACAAACAAAAGAGAGCATACAGAAACACAACAGTGTCCATCAACGAAAAATCCAAAGACAACAGCAGCGCCCACACGCTCTGATTGACAAGTGATCTTTGTATAGTGAAGAGCGGCAGTGAATGCAAAAAAACCAAAACACAAAACAAAAAAGAGAGCCTATAGAAAATGCAGATTTTACAGAGCCTGTCGTCTTATAGTGCACTGCACCCACTGACTGTTCGAGAATCTGCACCGAGCAACAGTATTTCTCACCCAGGGGCCCTCTGCTATGACAGAAGGAGTTATTTGCAGTTAACTCCTGAAACCTACAGCTTTTGTCAATGAAAGGCACCCTGGGGAGAGCTAAGACCGGCTGAGGGGCAGTGATGACTCACAGAGGCTTCCACGCCCGGAAGCTTCCAGTAAGACTCGCAGATCAAAAGCATGCTTAATTGGACCAGTTAGGGCCCCCTTGCATCTTTGATCCATCTGCAGCGTTTTGTCTTAGTCCTCAATCGGCCTTTTGTGTGTTTAACACTGATCGACATGACTGAGCGTTTGCGGAGGCCTGGGCTAACATCTGGGCAGCCAAACAGCAGCTGGTGAAGCACGTGCACTCCATTAAAACATGGTGATGTGGCAGGTTTTTTTTGGTTGTGTCACACTGATCGTGAGTTTGCAGGGTCGAGGAATGCAGTGAAGAGAGGAGGAGGAGGTATTCTCTTACCTCGGCCTTCCAGGAAGGAATCGTGCAATTGCTCCCAAAGAAGACTGGGAATAATTTGAGTGTCCAGACCCACTGTACTGCTGTAATGTCTGGTTTAGACAGGACTGTCTACCTCTCACCCTACACAGTGGACCTCCCGGTACAGTGGAAACTAAGGCCACCCAAGTCCTGCTGGAGCTTGATGTGTGTGTGTGTGTGTGTGTGTGTTTATATGTGTGCATTAAATCTCATCTTACTGTCCACACAAAACAGCCAAGGCTCTGATCTCAGCAAGGGGAAGCCTGTACTCAATTTCAGACAAAAGGGGGCACGATGGATGAAGGATGAAGAAGCAGGATGGGGGAGACCCGCAGTAGATGAGTGTGTTTGCTTTGTTATTCATCCAGATTCACGGCCCTGACTCATCCCCTAGTGCTCTTCAGACAGCTGCACGAAGAGATGCTGATGAAATATTTACAAGCTACGCGATTTAGCGGCTGCGTTAGCACTTCGTTGACCAAACTCAATCAATCAGTCTGACACAATCCAGCTGGGACAAGTTGGAATAAAAACAAAGATGGCGGTTTGGTACCGGGTCACGGCACCTGCGGCGCCCAGCTGAACAGTAGCTAAAATAGCGAGAAACCGCAAGTGACTCAGTTTGTTGGTAGCGTAGCTGAAAACTCGCAATCTGCAACAAAACTTCACACTTGGTTGGCAATCTTTCTAAAACATCTCTGTCACTACTGCTAGAAAGGGCGAAAAAGAGAAAAAAAAATCCAAGCAGTAATAACAAGCGATGTAATCTTAACTAAAAGGCCCGTGTTACCAGAAGGAGCTCAGAAGAATAATGGTCTCAAAAACAACCTGTTGTTTTTTTCCTCTCGCCAGTAAAAACAAGAAAGAGTCTTACTGGAAGAGGGATTATGATGTCCAAAAGAGTTAAACACAACACAATTTATGGGCCCATCAAAGAGCAGGAGGGGTGTGTGTGTGTGTGTGTGTGTGTGTGTGTGTGCGTGTGAGACGGGGGGGGCATGCAGCAGGCCCGACCACAGCTTTCTGCTGACTGATGCAAGCTCAGGAGGTGAGTCATGGAGGAGGAGGAGGGCTGGTGTGTAAGTGCTCCTGAGGGCTATTGGGGAGAGCGAAGGTTATGAATAACGGGAGCTGTGTACTCCAAAAATGTGAGGACAAGGGGGAGGTCACAGACCGTGCACGCATGAAAGCGAGAGCTGTGTTTGTCAAATACCAAAAAGTGACCCTTGGATGACAAGCGAAGGCTCTTCGCAGCCTTTAATCCTCAGTTTCACAATATCTGATTTGGCATTCATGTAACTCTCTAATCACATGCTTGTTATAGTTTTTTTTAACTGTACCGGTTGGAAATTGTGGCACAGTAAAAGTCCCCGGGGGGGGAAGTGTTGTGTAAGAGAACCCATTACACACAAACAATTAAACCTCCCCAGGTTCGATTAAAGCAAAGAGGTGATTAACACCACTGAGTGATGACGTATTTGGTCGGTAGAACACATTCACCACAAAACCCCCAGCGGCAGGAAATGCAAACATCGGCCCCGGGCTCGTGTGACGAAAACAAGCCGCAGAGGCCGGTGTGAAATGACTCAGGCAGCACTCGGCATCCTTTAAAGACTGAAATCAGTTAGAGGAAACAGCCAGTGGTCACCACATCCTCCGGTTATCTTAAACTGCTCTGGTTGAGTAACATCTGTAAGTTTGATGGAGGTTAGAGGAGCAGGACTTCACTCACTGATGATGCATGTGCAGAAGAAAGTGTGAGGAATTTCTGGGGTGTTTTTTTCCCTCTCTTATTGATGTACATTACGTGATATTCCTTACTGTTAGAAGTGGGCTTGATTGCATAATTTTCCATTTGACATATTTTTGCTTGTTAATATGGAAAGAGCTTCTTGAGAACAAACACTACTTCTGCGATAAAGTATACATCTGGAAAAACACAGCTGAGTTTATAGTGAACAGTAGTTGCTGTAATAGAAAGCATATATTACTTGTAGAATGAACTTACTGCATATAGAAAAAAAAAAATAAGTACAACATAAGTAAATATTATATTTTAAAGGATACCGTGTGTATAAAAGCAACCAATATTAAAGCCTAACAATTAATTTACAATTTATTTTTGTTTGTTTCCATACTTTTAGATATTAATTAATTAATTTTCATAATATTCATAATGTTAGTAACCTATTTTAACCATTTGAAAGCTTGTTTCTGCCACTGAAAAAAATTGCCAGGTTGATCCAAGTTTAAATTTCACTTTATCTTGAAATTTTTGACTTAGTCTCGGAAAATCTTCAAATTTCAAATTACTACTGAGTAAGCTGAAATTGATCCATTATGATAAAATAACAATCGAAATGTATTGTAATTTGTCAGTATGTGCAGCTATGTTTAGCTAACAATTTTTATAATGATTTATTTATTAATTTAGCTTGTTATTTTAACTTGGTTAGCATTATATATAACTTATAATTGTAACTATTTATCCAAACTGTTATGCTAATCATTTTGATAGCTAGCTATACATTTAGCCATCAGTTTTCCAACTTTTACTCTTATTGTAGCTTGCTATTTTGTACTGTTTGACTGTATGTTTGTTTAGTTAAGAATTTTTGATTTCTTTATTTATACTTTAAATTCCTAATTTTCATTTTTGTTATTTTTAATGTCGGAGTTCAGTTTCACCACACCGTTAGCTAACAAGTTCAACACTTAGTCATACATTCAGTGTGCTAGTTCACTGATTTTTCTTTCACTTATGGACCATTATTCATCTGCTTAAATAATTTCTGCATTCATTGCATGACATCTGAAGAGCGATATTAATCAGCAAAACACTAAATTTTGCACAAACTGAAAGTTGGCCAGTCCCTGCATCTCTTTGGTGTCTTTGCTATAAAATTAAAAACTATAAATCTATTCTATATTTTATTTTTTTATACTCGTTTATAGTGGAGAATGAGCTGTGGAGAAACTTCATTTAGACTTGCACAAAGAAAAATTGCAGGTTTGCTTGTTAGTTTCACTGGATCCCACTCAAAAACAGAGTTGGTGACGGTAACACACCTATCACATATTCTTCATCTGTTGATGATGTACACCAGCAGCAAGACCTTATATTGATCATCTAGAATGCGTTTTGATGTGGTTTGTGTTAGTATTAGCTGCACTATATATCTGCTTTCTTGTCTGTTTGTTCCTCCCATATTGGACTAAAAGCTACAGGACTGAGTCTTAAGTGGTGATTTCAGTAGATTGCAGGAATCCATCCATGAAAACTTTAAATATCACCAAACTTAAGTGAAATGGGTTTCTGGACTGATAAAAACTCTGAACCTATCCCCAAACTCTAGTCAGGGGACCATCAAGTCAGTTTTTTAGGTTCCTAAGCTTTGATAGTTAATGGAAAATAGGGAATTGGAGAGGTTATGGTATTCTTACAGTTGTGTCCACTGCCGTGACCTCAGGAGCTGGAACATGTTTTAATGTAGACTCCCCTCCCTTGAGGACCACGCACCCTTGGGGTCCCAAGGTGACAATGACCGACCCGCAGCCTCGTTTCAGCAGCTCTTGACCAGCTCGATGTGCCTCCTCCACACTGGCTACCGAGGTACCGGTGAGCAGCTCTGCCTGAAAGGGGACAACAAAGCATAACAGCATGAGGCGACACTGTTTATTTAACGATTTTCTTTTCTTTCTCTTTTCTTTGTCAGGGAGCCAAGCTAATCAGAGGTTAGGAATTAAAATTAAAGATAGAGTAAAACCAGGACTGGGGTGGGATACTGGGAAGTGCATTATGGAAATTCCCCGTGGCATAAGCCCAGTACCACAGACTGTGTGGTTATCAAAGCTTCATTTTCTGCCTTTTTTCTAAAGAAAATGTTTGTTTTGTCTCTTTAATGAACACAATTATCACAACAATTTATGTCCAAGGATCTCTAATTAGTAGTCTATTCTTACTTGCTAAAGCTAACTGTTCTGTGTTAACAGCTCTGGAGTTGAGTCAGCAGTTAATTACACACTGTGGTCAGACAGACTCATAAAACACATTCAGTCTGTTAAGGATTTGCTGGATCCGTCAGCAGTCTGCAGGCCAAACATTTTCAAAGAGTAGATGCTCTGACTATGCTGCTTCATCTGGCTCCAAAATGACTAAACAGTGACAGAGCAGGACTCGACAGCGGATGTTTGAGAAACAACAAGGAAACTCAGATAACCACAGCAGTTCTTTCAAGATTAGTTACAGCAATTATCTCTGGAGGTTAAAATATACACCATGCAGTATTTTTCATGTATTCATGTGTACAACCGTATTTGAAAATTAGACTCTCCTGGGTGCCGCTAACAGCCTGGGATCTCATTTTTGTATGAAGGAAACCAATTTTTCCACAAAAATACAAGAACATGACATTCACGCTCTAAAGTAATGGCATAAAGCAACAACGTATAACTCGCAAGCCCTTACTACTGTCCAAGTCAGCATATACAGTACATTTATATGTGGCTGATGAACAATTTACATGACATACACAGTGCATACACAGGATTATAAAAGCCACAATATCAGCAAGCAAGCACAACTTGCTAATTAGAGCTAAGAAAATCAACAATCAGATACACTGTTGTACAGATGACAACTAAATGACAGAATTCAGAAAAACACGCTTGAAGAGATCACTGTCACCGTCTACAATCAAGAGCCACCTTCATCAATGCAAATATAGAAGGTTTACAACAAGGTGCAAACCACTGGTTACACTCAAGATCAGTAAGGTCAGATTAGAATACATCTAAACGAGCCTACACCTTTAGATAGATGAACCCAAGATGAACTTGTGGGAAAAGAAAAGCATGGAGAAAGAGAGGATCAGCTCACATTATCTGTGCAGGAAGTGTTATGGCATGGGCTTGTATGGATGCCAGGTTCAATCCTTCAGACAGTTACTGGATGCAAAGGAGTGTCACTACAGTAATGAAAATACTTGTATTTAAAATTCTGTTACTTAACAGTTAATGCATTTTTTAAATAAAAGCCTCTGAATTGAAGATCAAAGTCTGCATTTACACATTTTTACATATACACATTTATTTTTGGATTTAAAAACAAACAAATGAATACATACATACATTTAAAAGGAAAAATTATATATATATATACATACACATATATATGTGTATGTATACATATGTATATATGTATGTATATATATATATGTATATACATACATATATATATATATATATATATACATATGGCCTTAACATTTTATTTATGCAAATTTTAAGGCCAACTTAACATTTATATCAATATGGTCGGAATAAGATCAAAACTAAAATATATCACCCTTTTAGATAAAATAAAAATATTTCATACCATTATTCTGTCACACTACTATTAAATAATTAAACAATTCAATCTACCACTCTAAAATGCCTCTCTTCTAGTAATACTGAAACAATACATGAATAATACTGAATAAACACACACAGAGCCATTAAAAAATATTCCTGTATAAACTAGAATGGGGCCATAAATTAACCCTCATTTAGTCTTTAAAGTACCGTAGTCGCTTTAGTGTCAAAAACAGGTGTGAATAGTTTTATCTCCTGTGTGCTGCATACACACACACAAACACACACAGTGACAATGAAAAGCTAACATTGCCCTAACATTACTCACTTTAAGACTACTTCCTCCTTCCTTACTGTACAGCAAGCAAAGCACCCAAAGGAATTTATAATGTTTGTGTATATTTAATCAAACTGACTTCACTTTTCTCTTCTTCTTATTTTTGCGCTGTATGCCGATTTATAAATATTTCCCTTCTGTTGCTCATTTGTCTTGTTTGGTCTGCTACAGAATGCACTGCACTAGTTAGACACTAATCGTATGTTACTGGGGGAGCAGTGTGAAGGCAGCCAATGCCAACAAACTCAACAAGCTCATCAAGAAAGCAGGTCCTGGGAGCAGAGCTGAAATCTACTGTGGAAATACTACAGAGGAGGCTGCTGAAGAAAATACTCAGTGTTCAACTCTGAGAGCAGCTTCAGTTATAAACACAGACCACAGAGGTATGACGAAATACAATGAGAGGTCTTTTGTACTCGTGGCCCTAAATCTGTAGGCTAACTGAAAGATCAGAAACACAGATAATCAAAAATAAAATGAAATATTTTATTTGAAGAAAGATAATAAAAAAAAAAGATGTTATTATAATCATTATCTCTTTTTTTAAAATATCATTTTCTGTGTCTGTGCAACGTGCAGTAATTGATTTTGATGCTCTTAATGTCTCAGCTTATTTATTTTTAACTTATGTTACTTTTTCATTATTGTTATAAGACACTGGTCTTACTACTGGATTTATTACTTTACTTGTTTATTGCTGTTATTGCTAAATGACAGGCACAAAAAAACAAGTAATACCAAATAATGCCTTACAAAAAAAAGCCAACACATTTTATTACAAACAAACTGTAGAAAAAAATTGAGAACAATGTGTTTCTAATCATTTTTAACATTAAACATACGTTTTAGTGTGCCGATCAAGGTCGACAAACATAACAAAAACTATGAAACAAAACTAGTTATGAAAGCCACTGCAGTTTACTGAAAGAAAAATAAAACTACTTAAAAATATAAACATAACTGAAACTATATTGTATATAATTATTTTAAATAAAATAGCATTTGTGTGAGATTGTGAGTCAAGTGTCTTTAAAAATAAAGTGTTTGTATTTTAATACCTATTCAGAACTTTTATAATCGTATGTTAGATTTTTTAAATGAAAATGACGTTGCCATAATAAATTTATACAAATACAACAATTAATACTGAAGCTGAAACCAATAAAATTACTTTTTATTTTTGAAAAATGCTTAAACAAAACTAAACACACTCTGGATACCAAATGTAATCAAATTGAAACTGAAAATGGAAATTAAATAATAACTAATGAATAACACAAAGCTATTATAACTGCTGAAATGTCCCTTTAATTTTCACCTGCATTTAGACATTCAAAGTTGAAGCTTGATTTGACTATGTTCGGATGAGGGTTTGGAGTGATCTTCATCCATAAACTGTACGGGTGCATTGCACCAAACCTGGAGCACACACATGGGTGGTTTGCACTACACAGTAAACAATAATATTTGTGAAACAGCTGCAGAAATAATACTGCACAAAGACAACAACACCACAAACACAGTTGAGTGGCCCAGTTTAATGACTTAAGCACTCAACTGATAGCCTATAGCTGCTAATTAGGTCTCATCAGTACCTAAATGGATGACTTATATAATAAATTCACCTACACTACAGTTGTTATACAAGAGGAAACCCTTCATGGAGACCAAATCGGTTTTTATATCAGGCTGTTCGGTAAAGTTGGAGATGTTCACATGTGACTCGCTCTTGGACCAATGCCATTAGAGGAACTGCAGTTTTTCTAACTTCCATGTTAATTTTTTCACTGCCAGAGCACTCAGATGGCAAAGATGAATTACAGCAACACTGGCATAACAAATCTGTCCTAAACCCCTGAGAACAAACAAGGAAAATTGAGAAGAAATGAAAGTTTGAAATTGAAAAGTTTTGCTCAAACGTTTGAGATTTCCAACTTTTGGTGTGGTCAGAATGTACTGGTTGGCTTTCGGGCAATATGTTTCCCAAACAGAGGTGATGCTTGAGCACTAAACAAACCAGTTCACTGCTCCAATTAAACCGTGTGTGAGATCCCTGTCAGATCTGAAAGGTAAAATTTGGCTCAGGAGGTCCTCAGGTGGACATGAAAGATAATTCCCCTCACTATAAAGCACTTCAGCACGCTATGTGGGCTGGGGATCAAAGAGTACCTGCACTTTGTCATCCTTAAGCCTCCTTTCACTCACCCCTCCTACCCCTGAGCGTGCCAAGCGAGACCACACACACACATACACCCGTACAGAATGTGTGTCAGCTCTAACCTTGCACGGCAGGGTCAAGATGTCCCTGATAGCGGTTTTGAATAGGGGATTGAGGATCCAAACCTCCCCACCCGCCCCCACTGCTTTTGTGATCTGTCAGAGTTAACAATGACCTTGGACAGTTCAAAAATAAACCGCAGAGTGTATCGGTGCTTTTAGAGCCCGCAGCCACCCCGGTGCTGTCGGATGCCAAAAGAGAAAAAGAGCCGTTTTGTTAGTCATCAGCTTCACACCAGGGCAGGGAATCAATCTACCTCCCTCTGCGCACAACGATATGAGAGAGTTGAATTACGTCTCTCTCACTGTGTGTGTGTGTGTGTGTGTGTGCATACTTACCATATACACCAACACACACACACATGCACTCAGTGAGCACCTATTCTTTAAAGCATATGCAGGATAAATTTGTTGACAAGGTGGGTGTATTTGCAAGAAAGTATATGTTCAGGCATAAAGGTGAAAAAAATGTGCGAGAGTAATTTTATATATTTAGATTTTTCTTTTTTCTGTACAGCATCAGTTTTACCGCATAAACTATTTCTCTAAACTGGCAACATTTATCACTAGTATTCCTTAAAATAAATGTTGTTTATTTCAAAGTTTTTTCTAAAAAGAAAAATGGACTTTCTTTTATTTAACTGATGGATTGGCGGTATATTATAACCGCAGTTGTAAAATCACAAGAATGAGACACTAAAGTCAAACTGAGGATTTTTGGCCATATTACTTATATAGCAGGTCAAATTTTGAGAGAAGTGGAATAAAACTATTCTATATATATATATTATTATTATTATTTTTTATTGTATTTATTGATTGATTTATTTTTTGGACTGATTTGATATGATAAATGTTGGACATCAACATTTATCATATCAAATCAGTGCATGTTTAATGACATAACATCTACCTTCACACATTTAAAAATGATTGAAAACAAAACAAGTAATAATTGTCCCGCTCAGGAACAATTATAGTCATTTCTTTACTTCAAACACACAAAAAACAAAATAATAAAATTGAAACTAACTAGTAATAAATATTTACTTTTACTTAAAACTTCACTTTTAATTGCACTTTTAGTAGTCTTTTACATACACTACCTTTTGGCTTTATTGGTTTTTTAAAAATACATAAATGGGTCATATATCATTCAGAACCTGATTTATGAAATGTTTAGTTTTATTTTTTGGCTATATGGAATAAAGATAACTCTAAAATCTTGAAATCCTTTGACTCTCCAAAAATTAACTGAGAATTGTAAATCTCACTTTATTTCAAATCCTTGATTTCTGTACTGGAAATGAAAAGTGCAAATGGGTCTAAAAAAAATGTTAAAAATACATAGATTTTAAGTTACATTTTAATATTGCAGTGTAACTGGTTGCTTTACGATGATACAGGAAATAAGCATAAATAAATCTACCGTGGGAAAAAGTAATTGAACCCTAGTATATTTATGTAATTGAAGAATTGTTGAAAACAACATTGAAATTAATGGCATGACCATTAAACCCCCCAAAAAACATCTGATGCATTAAGAATGTGCTTTATTTTCTTGTAACAAAAACATTTATACAGATAAAGCTGTTCTTAGAACAATGTGCAAAAAGTACAAAATAAACAGGTAAAATTAGTTTTTAATCAGTTTGGCTTGTTTAGTTGGGTTAACAAACCTTAAGAAAAAGAAGTTTTGGTATAAAGCTGAACTATTTTTTGTTGTCATTTTGGTTTCCTTTCACATGCTGTGAATTTAAGTGAACTTCATTTAGCATGGATCTGTCAGGGGCTGGGTCTGTGACCTAGTGTGGGGTTTTGGATTATTATTAATTGGCCGTGTATTTTAGTTTAGTCTGTTTCACCCAGGCCTTATATGCTAGTTGTTATGTATTTCTTGCGTGTTTCATGTTGGCAAGCCTGTGTTGCCATGTCTACGTCTCTCCATGTTTCCTGTTTTATTTTGAAAGTCTTGTGTTTCGTTGTTCACTGTGTTTAGTTTTACTCTTCTCCTGTGATGTCATTATGTCAGGGTTTCCCCATGTGTTTCCATTTCCCCTGATCACCTCCTGTGTGTATTTAAGTCCTCTGTCTTCCTTTGTTCAGTGTCAGGTCGTCTGTTCCTACCCTCCATGTCACTTCAGGTTTCCAAGTTTCAGGATTTTGTTCAGAGCATGTTCATGTAACTAGTTCATGTTTGTATTTCATGCCTGCGTAAAATCATGTTCATAGTCGTCATAGTCATTTCTAGTGTTTCCAGTTTAGGTTTTAGTTCAGCAGTACCGTCTCCTCCCATGTTCTGCATTTGGGTCCACTATTCTCGCAACACACAGTCAGCTCCCGCTGGCCGTGACAGGATCTCTTATGTCTACAACTGTTGAAGCCATTTTATACCAGTGTCATTTTAGATCGTTCCCAGTCATGGCATGAGGAAGGAAAAGTTTACAAGGCTTAAATACCAACCCCGGGTCATGGCTACAGCAAATGTAAATATCATTGGGTTTCTGTTTGAAAACACTTGGTTACACTGGGCTAATGAGTAGGCACTGATCCTGTGGGGAAACATAATGCAAACTAAATGTTACCTTTGAATCTCCTCAAGTTACGGAGATCTCCTTGTTGAATGAAGCCTCATCTGAGGTTTGTGCCTACTTTATTGAAAGTAAAACAATAAAATGAGGCTCACAGGCAACCAGTCTAAACACTAATACCACTATTTATCTAATACAACTCTCCCAACATTTACTTCCAAGAGCTTATTACAACTTTCATTAACCCCTAGTTACAGGAACTTGTGATTTTAACTTGCACTATGAAAACAATGATAAAAGATACATTTTAAGTTGTCTAAACTACCAAAATACTACCAAAGACTGATGAGTCGATAACTAGATTTCAGTGTGTTTTTATTATAAAGCAAAACAGTGTTGCTTGTCTCTTTTCTTGTGAGTTTGATTTCTACTAACACATCAGGAGCAGCTGCTTTGTTTTTCATTATTGCTGACATTTCCACTGACATGTCCACTGTGAATGACCATCTTTGAACAGAGGTGGTAGCTTACAACGCCAACTGTCTGCCATCTATAATCCAGTTTTGAGATCCCTTGACAGACGCTTTTATGCCCACTCACATCCTGGACCTTCTGACCTCAGTAAATCACATGATAGGGTGGGGCTAAGCTTCACAATGGGTTCACCCAAAACCTTGGCTGATAGTGACCCACACCTGTTTTCACACCGTGATTAGGTAGAGGATCAATAGGGGGTCCACGACCCTCTTGGCTTAAAATCTGGGACTTTCCACCATTTGCTCTTAGAACTGAAGAAGCTTCTCGGATGAGAGGTGAAACGTCTTCAAGGAAACTTAAAGAAGTCAAGACGCTTTTCTTTCCAAGCTCCTTAGACTCCGATGACCTGGATGACTGAGAACCTTCACAGACATTGCTGACATTTGTTTTTGTTGCACAACTTTGTCCTCTTGTAAAATACTTGGTATTAAATCTATTTCTGGGTCCTGGCAGCTCTTGTGTTAGATGAGATTCTGTCAGCATGCTGCGGTACCATGTCTCTAGTTTTGTTGAATTCTTGGCTTTCCAGCTTTTTATTAGCACTATTCATGTGTAGCAGGTCTTTAAGCTATAAAAAAACATGGTGGTGTATATGACAGCCCATGGGCTCAAGACTTCCTGGACACCGGAGTTTGAATGCTTCAGAAAAGATTCACTCTCAGGATTTTTCTAGTGCAAGTAATCCAAAACACACAGCAACACAGTAATGACTAACCTCGTGTTGGAGATAGGATCATCTCAGATGTTCTCTAAGCTAACGTTTGGTCTGTTTTCAGTGTCTTTCTCCCTCATCCTCATCATTGATTTTTCATCATTTTTAATGGATGCTTTTGAACTTTGGTTCTGTCTCTTAGTGGGACATTTTAGTGCGCTTTCCACCCCTACATACTGCATAGTAAATAATGTGACAGTACCTCCATGACGTTAAAAAAGAGAGAAGACACGTAGCTCTTTCCTCAACTCTCCCTTTCATGTTCCCACACCTGGGTACAGTGCTTCATCGCCTTGCATCACCACATCAAATACCAGCTCCAAGCCAAACTCACATAGACTTCAGCCCTGAGGGGGTGACTGACTCAGTCATAGAGCACATCTGCCCTCTTGTTTTTATTACCATTCCCATCTATCCCTGCCCCCTGTCGCTCATCTGTCATCACCTGGCATTCAAGACGCAAGACGCCATGACAGAGTTTTACCGTAAAAGGGTGGAGATAAACTGTTTCTTCATACCAGAGAGCATTCATGTACAGCTAATGGCTGGAGTGAGGTTACTGATGTGCCAGCAAGGGACATGACCTTGGACGTAAATCACTGTGGAGAGCCATATCATCTCAAACTTGTCATCCTTTCCTTTCTGGACTGGACATCTGTTGACAATCATAAGCTGACCGCCTACTTGGAAAAGTGATGCTCTGTCCTTAAACTACAGACTGTAGTTTAAGGACAGAGCCTTCAGGTATAAAAATGTTCTTTCTAACAGCCAGCAGAGTCCGACTCCTCCAACAGAAATCTGTATAGTTTGTATAAAAGTCTATGAGGAAGTAACCCTAAGTCAGTAAACTCTTTTCTGATGAGTTTACAGTCACATTTACTATCTTCAAATCTTATAAAGCATGATGTTTATTTTATAAATTATGGTCTCAGCTAAAAAGGAAACTAGCATGATTTAGGTTAAATGTACAGAAATGTCAGGGAACAAGATACACAAGCTACATTTGTTAGGTATGGCTTGCAGGTACTGAGCTGGAACCCATTTTTCCTTCAGAACCGCCATAGATTCAACAAGGTGCTGGAAACATTTTAGTCCATACTGACACTACAGCTTCACATAGTTGCTGCAGCTTTGTCAGCTGCATGTCCACGATGTGAATCTCCTATTTCAGCACATCTCAAATGTGCTTTATTGGATTGAGAGCTGGTGTTTGTGGAGTGAAGTCATTGTCAAATACTCAGGTAGACCGTGGCATTTAAACAAAGCTCATCTGACAGGAAGTTTGTCAAGAAAACATCCTCCAAACTCTTACACAACTATCAACAACCTCTCAA
This sequence comes from Benitochromis conjunctus, assembly GCA_015052645.1. Lineage (NCBI taxonomy): Eukaryota > Metazoa > Chordata > Actinopteri > Cichliformes > Cichlidae > Benitochromis > Benitochromis conjunctus. Next base: position 14,157 of record VOQK01026549.1, read on the forward strand.
CTTTGTGCTGTTGGTGCCTTTTTGAGTATGTTTTTAAAGTTATGTGACAAATAGTATATCTTTTAGCTGTATGGCTATATGTAGCCTACTAACAGACTGTTTAAAAAGTTGGTCATCTATTAGTGCTGTTTGTTAGTTTGTTTTGGGGTTTTTTTGAGGAAAATTCTAGTGTTTTATTTGTTAATCAAGCCAATAAGGATTAGCGTTATTTGTCACTTTATATTTCACCATTCTGACCAAACAGTCATTTTTCGCACCAAATAATTTACACGGTTTTGGACAAAACGCTTACACTGACACTTTAAAATGTAGAACCCTGTGACTAGATCTGTATGTTACACAGTCTATAGTTGAAACTCATAAATAATCAACTAGTAGGATATAAAACTCGAGACTTGCATGCAGCATATTGTAAATCAAAAGCAGTGTGAAGTCAGTTAGCATGTGCTTAACTAGCTAGCTATATTAACAATGTTACAATGGGGAAAATGGATGTTTAAAAAGTTGTTTTTTCTTTCTGCTGTGTAAAATTCATCCATCCATTTTCTTCTGTTCATCTGGCGTTTCCGGAGCTGCCATAGGGCGTGAGGCGGGGTACACCCTGGACAGGTGGCAGGTCTGTCACAGGGCTAACACAGAGAGGCAGACAGTGGTTTGCACCTATGGGCAATTTAGATTAACCAATTAACATAACCAACTGCATGTCTGTGGACTGTGGGAGAATTCACGCAGACACGGGGAGAACATTCAAAGTCAACACAGAAAGACCCCAGTCAGCTGGTGGATTCAAACCCAGGACCTTCTTGCTGTGAGGTGACAGTGCTAAGTACCATGGTGCCCAAATTTTTCCCAAATCTTAATGTCAAGGTAACGTTTAAAAAAAGAAAATCAGCGTTTGTTGTATCCTTTAGCCAAATACAATAGAAATTTGTGTTTACCAAGAATTCAAAAATGCACAGATATTTATAGATGAGTCAAACAAGGGTAACAGTCTCATTGTCCTAACTGTACAATCTTGGCTACACGCATGTATGCTCAGCCACCAAAGTTCATTTTAAACCAGGAAAAATAACCTATCAAATGCAAATGTGCAGTAGAAGAAAAGAAAGCTGGTCATTTCAGTATGCTGTGTTTTGTTGTTTATGACTAGTTTCAGCTTCCTCTTGGCCTTGCAGACGTGAGTGTGTGGATGAGTGAGGAAGGCAGAATTATTGTGTGAGGAAGCATAAATGCTGTGATAAATACTGTGAGGGTGTGTGTGTGTTTGTGTGCGCGTGTGTGTGTGATTCATCACCTCAGACTCATTACAGCAAAACACGTCGGAGACTCTGTAGAAATCTGGATCCAAGTCAGGAATGGCCGGCGCTGGGTTGAATATTGTCTTCACTGCAACAAGAAACCACGCAGTGATCCGTGTTATTGACCTCAGTGTCAAACGTCAACATCTACAGGATAACATGCAATCATTAACAAGGCAGAAAAATATAATTGTTCTCCATAATAGACCCTGTTATAGCTGTCAGCCTGCTTTCAGAAGGATACGGTTTTTCATAAAGTCCCTCTGTGACACATTTTACAATTG
>VOQK01026549.1:44233-56848 GCA_015052645.1 Benitochromis conjunctus
TAAAAATCAGTATGTGGAGGGTAAGAAAAAAATGCAGCAGCGGCAAGTTTCTCTTGTGACACAAAGGGCTAGGAATTCCTCCAAGCGACCCCCAGCAAATTACACCAGGTATACAGTTGTGGTCAGAGGTTCATGGTTCATGGGCATGAATACCATGGTAACTTTGTGAAGATCTAAGAACTCTGTGAAGATCTAAGAAGAAGAATTGTAAATTTACACAAGTTGGAAAAGTCTCTTGGGGCCAAAATTGAGAGGCTGCCAGCCAAAAATGAAGCCCTGAGGATTATCTCCAAATTATGCCAGAAGCTTGAAGATGGCTACCAAAAGCATTTGGTTGAGATGAAACTTGCTAAAGCACGTTTAACCAAATATTTGTGGGGGTGCATGTTGTGTATTTTTTACCATAACATTCAAGCCCACGATGAGTGTTAACCTCACCCAATGACAATAATCAACCAACATATCAAATGACTGATGTTATCAGCCAATGGTAGCCTGTCACCGGTATAGTAGTATTGCAGTCGGCTTTGTCTAATATGCAACAAAATAAAAAATGTCTTTAAAGTGTGTTATTCAGAGTAAGTCTGTTTGTTTGTTGCAACAGATGTTGCAGAGAATCAGCAAACTGGTGTTGTAAGTGGATTGTGAAATACACTGCTGGAAATATATTAAATGTAATACATTTACATTATTATGTATTATTGTTTGATTCTACTTAGAACTGATCCAATATTTGAACTGCATATCAGTGACAATAAGCTGGACGATGACTGATCCATTTAATTGAGTTCTATATTGTTCTGTGTTTAATTCACCATCTGACAGAAGCAGTGCACTGGTAACTGGTGGAAATAGTAACATAGCATGGAGGAAGATGACAACAAAGCCTCAGCGGCTTGGAAGCCTTTCACTCTACCTACATCGACATCTTTTATTTGGATATTTGCAAAAGCTTTTAGTTTAACCATGCACTGTGGTCAAGAGAGCAGAAATTACTGAAAACTTCCAAGAATGTTTTCTCAGCTTACTCGCTGTCACTGTTGTTATCTTCTGTTGTTGTTTGGAAGCTTTTACTGCACTTACAGTAACACTGGTGACATTTTGTTGCCAGCTCCGTTAATATATTTTCACATCGCATGTTTCTTTTCAGCCCAATGTGTGTGTGAGGAGCAGTTGAAGGAGGAGTACACTGAAGTACACTCAATATAAATAACAGCAGTCTGCAGTAATGCTTCTCACAATGAACTGATATGAGATTAGATATTATGAGGTGAATATTTAATTTATTTTTATCCTGCTGTAATTTATTATCTTTGGTCCATTTCTTACATTTTATTTTATAGAGTTAGGAAATCAGTGTGTACTTGCATATAAAAAAGAATAATTCCCAGCATCAGTCAAAGTGACGATTACTCAGTGGTAGAGCTCTGACTTGCTCAGTGTCTAAAACCTGGTTAGACCTCTCAGGTCATCTTTTAACTTTTCCCTGAATTATTATTGTTATTATGATTATTATTATTGTTACTGTAATCCTGTTCTTTGTAACTAGCTTCCTGCTAAACTGAGATTAATTATATCTGTGTCTACATTGAAAAACAAACTTAAAACTTTTGTATCCTTGCAGGCTTTCACTTGATAGCCATGTCTGTGTGTGTATACGCGCACATGTCTGTTAACTTGTACTTCTTTGTGAAGTTTTATTTTGTTGTTTTTATCCCATTAAGACCTTGTAGACTTACATAGTTTTTAACATATTGAGTTTATGTGTAATGAAAAGTGCTATATAAAAAAAAAAAGACAGACATTTTTAATTTAACACTGGTATCGGTGCCTTACGTCAAAGAATCTGTATCGGACTGGAACTGGAACAAGTTGAATCGATTCCTAGAAGTTTAGCAAAACCTGCTCAATAACTACTGGAGGAACACAAAAAGTTCTGAAGGGCTTGATAAAATCTGCAGCTCCCATGATCCAGAACCCCCAACCTGAAAGCCTTACAATCTGTTTCCAAGTCTCAATCTCAAAAATTGTAGGAGCCCTCCAGAGGTCCTATATCTAAGCCTCGGTGATGATGGCAGTTATAATGGTGGTGGAGAGGGAGGAGAATTTTTAGGTAGCTGATCAAAGTATATTATGATTAATGGCTTAAAAACTGGTGTCAGAGTCAATGATCCAGTATAACTCAAGCTCGGGAAAATAATTACAAGAATCATTAAGTCAACCTTAATCTTTTTAAAGCTCAATATCAGAAAATCATTTCTTTTATGGTAATTTACTCACATATTACAATTGCACGTACTTTACTTGTTAATTGTACTTTGTATCATTTTACTGTAGCATACAGCAATGTCGTGTACAAGCCCAAATATCTTCTATTATTGGTCTACTGTAAACTCTTAGTACATGTCATTACATATGCAGCCAAATACTCTGACACTTCAAGTATTTGAGGAATAAACCGATCAACAAACTAAAAGAGAATACGACCCGGATTAATTAGACCAACTCCAAAGTTAAATGAAGTGTGTTAAATTACCTGGAATTCAAATAATCTCCTGCGGATTGTAAAACTGAATACCCACTACTTGAAGTCCAACGTCAAAGTACACGGTAACAGGTCCTTAGCGTTATCGCTATTGCCAGATCAACCACTGTCATTTTATTAAGGGATAAGATTTAGAGTTAGAATTAGATTTGTTTAAGAGCATTAAGGTATAATAATACCAAACAAAAACGCGTCATAGGTAATGCATCACAGGAAATACGGCTCCTGCAAAAGAATAAAAGTACATTTACCCACTGGCATTATCAGAGGCACCTAACTGTGGGGCTATCACAAGGACCCAAACAACGACATGAACCGGGGAAATTAATCAGAGTATGAAGTAAACATTGGACTTTACGCTGAGATTTAAAGACTTCAATCTCTCTCAGGTACTCACACACCCGCCGCAGGCTGTATTGAAATGGGCGGAAATGGGCAGGGGTGTTTTTGAGAACGCTACACGTTTAAATCGTGCATAAGTATGAGCTAAGCTAACAGTGGCTAACGATGCCAAGCCTATGAGCATCTGAATTACAAACTGTGGCATAAACACTAATTTACCCATAACACATTCAGTGTATCACCGAATTAGAACATTAAATTGTTACAACATTATATGTTATATGTTGTATGTGTTTTCCATGTGTGCTTATAGTGCGAAAGGTAGCTCCCAGCGTTGCAATCTGCTTCCTTCTGATGTTTTTAACTTAACTCTAAACTTTTAATAAATGCTTTATGGATATTGTGTTACTGTGCTTTATTCTTCTCTTAAAACCTTTATTTTTCAGAAGAACCTGGACAGAAAGGTAGCGATTTTAAAACAGGAAGGGGAAAACATTTCTATAATACCAGGAAATGATAGCTGAAAAGTAAAGCCAGATCGATGTTGCATTTTTGGAGGGCCATAGGGAGTGAAAACAATACTTTTGATATGTGCATTTAATGTCTTTGACTTACATTGAAAGGGGAACATTGTTGTTTTTTGTTTTCATATTTAATCATAGTTAAAGTTTGTATTTTATTACTGATAATAATGAAACTCTCTTGATTTATACACTAGTTTGTTGATTATAAGGCTCAGTTTTAATTTGTAGATGTTTTCTATTTAGTACAAAATGTCCCAGATAAATTAGGGCCTGTTGCCACTGTAACTGTTGTTAAACGTTTTTCAAAAATTTGTTCCCTTGAAGAAAATGAGAGAAAGAGAAGGACACTTGTGAATTGGGAAGTGCAGAGAAATAATAAGGAGGAAGTGAGGTTAGCTATGAAAAGAATGAAGTGTTGAAAAGTGGCTAGTCTAGATGACATACCTCCACAGGTATGTCATGTCTGTGAGAGGACTTGTGAGTAGACTTGTTAACTAGACTGCTGAACACAGTCTTGGAAGGTGAGAGCACATCTGAGTGTACTGGTACAAAACAAGGGTATTGTGCAGATCTGTAGCATCTGTAGCAGAGGCATAAAGCCAATGCCTCTTTAGCTTCATACCATGAATCTATGGGAAAGTGTTGTTAAACCTAGGTTACAAATTAAGGTGGTAATCAGTGAGCAGCAGTATGGTTTTATGATGAGAAAGAGCAGATGCAGAAGATCAGAAGGAGATTTACTGTGTCTTGGTGGAGCTAAAGAAAAGTCCGGAGCAGGTTAAAGAGACTGGATGAGTTTAAATACCCAAGGTCAATCATCCAAAAACAAATTCTGACCTATGTTTTGTTAGAATTTTAACAAGGTAAAACAGAACTGGCAGCAGATTCATACCAAATACTAATATTTCATCTTTCTACTGTGTTAAATAGCTTTTTGATCAATTAATTTAAAGCATTTCTATTCTGTTATCGTGTCACTACAGACTCCTCACAGTGGGTAAAATGAACAATATGTCCCCGGAAGTCGCACTGCACCGGATCTCACCTGAGCTGCGTCCCCTGCTGTGCAGTGTGGTGAGGAATGGCCGTGTGGGGCTCGATTCCACAAACTGCCTCCGTGTCACAGATCTCAAAACTGGGTGAGGACCAATCACATGTTACACAAATGACGTCTGTAAGCTAAAAGTTAACTGGAGCTAACTGACGAATATTGTTACATGTACAGTACTGTGCAAAAGTATTGGACCACCCTACAAGGTCTTTACTCAGTTTTTTTTCCCACAAGACTTATTTTAATATGTTGCTCATAAAATGGGAAATGGGTGCAGTGATTTATTAAAGCATCTGCAAGCATACATGGAAATACAGTATATCGGGGGGAAAACTGTCTGTGATGTTCTAATGAGCTTGAAAGTCAATATTTGGTATGACAAGCTTTATTCTTCAACACAGTCTGAATTCTCTTGGGCAAGCTTTCTCGTAATTTCTGTAAGCAGTTCCCAAGAATAGTTTTCTGGGCTTCTAGAAAGTCATTCAAAGCTCTTTTCTAGATGTTTGCTACCTTTTGTTTTCTGTCAAGGCGATCCAGCACTGCTTCAACAATGTTGAGGTCTGAGCTCTTGGGTTGCCAATCCATGACAGAGCTTTCCATTGTAGATTTTTTTTTTTTATCCAGGTGTGCTTATACTGCCTTGGCAGTATGTTAAGTATGATTGTCAGGATCAAATTTGGATACATTATGCCATAAGACCTGTTGTCACTGATTTTCAGTCCAGTTTTTGTGTAATTTGGCACACCTCAGCGTTTTCTCACCGTTTGCCTGGCTTTTGAACTGATTCTCTACAACCACCCTTCCACTGAGACCAGACGCTGTTCAACTTTGGAAGATCTTCAGAAAGCTTGGAGAACTAAGTGAACATTCATTATCTCATGGGAATGCAGAGGGTCTATTTTAGGCCCGGTGAGCCAAAAAGAGTGCCTAAAATTCTTTGTTTTGTGTCACAAGCAGCCCCAAAGCCAAAGAGATTTGCTTTACTAAAAGAAAAGTATTAAATACTGTGTTTTGTGGAGTTTTCACCGCAGAATAATTGTCTGCTTAACTTATAGTAATGACTTTTTAATACTAGACTTAGCATAATGTGTAATTTCAGAATTGTTCTGTATTCATTTTAATTTGAGATCTGCAAGGGCACATATACACTATGTGCAAAAGTATTTGCTTGTCTGCCTTCATACGCACTTGAGTGACATCCCATTCTTAATCCGTAGTTTTTAATATGATTTTGGCCCACCCTTTGCAGCTATAACAGCTTCAACTCTTCTGGGAAGGCTTTCCACAGGGTTTAGGAGTGTGTTTATGGGATGTTTTGACCATTCTTCCAGAAGTACATTTGTGAGGTCAGATACTGATGTTGGGTGAGAAGGCCTGGCTCACAGTCTCCGCTCTAATTCATGTCAAAGGTGTTTTATCAGGTTTAGGTCAGGACCGGCAGGCCAATCAAGTTCTTCCACAACAAACTCGCTCATCCATGTCTTTATGGACATGGATGTGTGTAGTCATGTTAGAACAGGAAGAGGCCATCTCCAAACTGGTTCCCACAAAGCTATGAGCATGAAAATGTCCAAAATGTCTTGGTAGGCTGAAGCATAAGAGTTTCTTTCACTTGAACTAGGCCAAGCTGAAGTTCTGAAAAACAACCTTACCCCATAACAAAACAACAACTGTTCTCCTACACAAACATAAGATGGCTTACCGTGAAGTGTCCACTGTAGCGTTCGTTTATACAGTCCCCCATCAAAAGTTTAAGACTGCTTGAAAAATGGGGAAAAAATCCTATTTTGCATGATTGGATCTTAATAAGTTTCTAAGTAGAGCTTCAACATGCAACATGCAACAAGAAGAAATGGGAGATTTGGCCTTTTAAAGGCATGTGGTCCTAAACTTTTGATCAGCTGTAAGACAGTGTGTTTCAGTCTAAGCGTTGTTTTCAATTAATTGCATGCTCAAAAAAATGTTTCGTCTCACTCCCATTTCTTCTTGTTGCATGTTGAAGCTCTACATGGAACCTTATTAAGATCCAACCATACAAAATATGATTTTTTGCCATTTAAACTTTTGATCGGGACTGTATAAAAATATATGTTAATGTGAATAATTTATTCCATAAAGAGATTAATAAGACAAAATGTTGTTTTTATAAAGATAAAGTTGTCTCTTCCTAAACAGCAATATATTTATTTTATCTCCATATTGATTAAAAAACAAAAACTGATGTTAACTGATTACCTGATTTGAATGTCTGTGTTTTCATCTTCCCTCATGTTCAGGTGCACATCTCTGACGCCTGGTCCCTGTTGTGATCGCTTCAAACTTCATATTCCGTATGCTGGAGAAACCCTTAAATGTAAGTACATGAGGCACAGTCATATTTGGCATTTTCAGATTAGTCACAAGAGTTCAGTCTTTGTAGAAAAAGAGCTTCTGACAGTAAACTGATAGGATGTTCTTATTGTTGGGTTTTGATAAATTAATTTTAGGAAAGCAAACATTGCTTTGCCTTATTTAGTCATAAAGTAGTAGCAGTGAGATAAAGAACTTGGCGTCAGCTAAGGTTCTTCAGAAGCTTGAAATCTGGCTTAATTTTTGCCCTTTGTGAAAGTGATGAACTAATAGCAAACAAAGTTTTGAAGGGTTTGATGTCAGCTGTGGTCTTAAAAATGAATGAGATTATGAAGGTTTCATTCTGTTCCATAAAGCTGCATTTATGTCAGTAAATACTGACATAAGTACTGCTTTGTTTAGGTTTTATGTTAGAAAATTAAATAAAAATTGCAGGGGAAACATTTTACTTTAAGCCAATATGGGTCAGAGTTCGCTTTAGTGGTTGCATGCAAGGTTATTATAGTCAAGTAAATTAAACAGGACTTGAAATAGCTGAAATTGTTGTACTCTTAAAGGGTTGACATAGTCATCAACAATATTCAAGCATGCTTTGGAGCTGGAATGTTGCTCAATTGGCTCTAAGAGGCCCAAGGTGTGGCAAAAAACTACACCTACACCATTACATCACCACTACATGCCTGAACTGAATGCAGAATGGACGTTAAAACGTGTTTATGTTAAATTCTTACCCTATCATCTGAATGTTGCAGCAAAAAATAAGACTCATCAGACCAGGCAACATATTTCCAATTTTCTGTTGTTCAATTTTGGTGAGTCTGAGTGAATTCTAGCCTCGGTTTCCTGTTCTTGGCCAACAAAAGTGGCACCTGGTGTGGTCTTCTGCTGCTGTAGCCCTTGACAAGGTGCTATTGTACATATCGTGGTTGTAACAACTCGTTATTTGAGATACTGTAGCAGCAACCATATCATCTTCAAACTCATTCTAAGTTTGTAACTTTATGAGGTCCTCTATACCATGTCTACATGCTTAAATGCATTGAGCTGCTGATACTTATGCTAACAAACAGGTGTACCTAATGAAGTGGGTGGTGTGTTTACTTTTTATTTGAGTCTTTGATCATAATGATTAGATTTGTCAAAAAAAAACAGCCTGAGGAGGCATTAGTGCAGATGTTTGAGCCCATGATCTATGATGTCAGTTTCCCTCACAAATGGATGTTTGTACAATGGTTTAAAAAAAAAAAAGACAATGAAATTAAAACACAAATTGAAAGAAATAAAAATATCAAAGTAGAATAGCGCTCTATTTCATCAGTGACAAGCATGCAAAGTTTCCCCAGTACACTAAACTGTTAATTAATAACATGTCACTTTCTTGCTGTGACGTACAGTTAAAGCTAAGCTAAGGCTACGGCTAGCTGGCTTGCAGACATCTAAACTAATAGACCAACTAGCGGTATTCTACAGAGGCTGTGTAGCAGAGACCGCCTTCCTCCATAAAGCAAGAAGAAAAAACACAAACTATCAGCACAAATATGGAAAATAGGACACACTAATGGTAACAGGGCAAGAAACAAAGAAAATTAGCAGGCGTAAACTAGCAGTTCTGTCGCTCAATAAACGCAGGAGGGTCATGAGATGCTCTGATGCTGTCACTTTAATTGCTGCTATTTGTTGATTTTAATTAAGGGCCAGGGTGCCTTATTTATTATGCATATGGATTTGTCATGTGAAAGTGACAGATTCAGCATCTGTAGATAATGGCTTAAAAAAATCACATTAAAGCTTACATCATTGAAAAATAATTTAATAAGAAGTTTGTGAACACATAAAAATGCAGTGTACAAAAGCACACATTCAAGGACAAATACAATAATAACATGGCCAATGATATAGATTATGACATGCACCACTAAGATATAGGAATCATTAGGAATGAAGCAGGATAGGAATGACAGAAAATGTTATTTATTGTTTATTTTTTATAATGAGAATTAGCCCTGAAAAAGTTATATTGCGCGATCCTTAAAGAAGACATCTATCAGTCATTATGACGGTTATATTGGGACTATACCAGACCTGTACTTTAACAGTGACACTCAGAACCATTACAGCAATGAACCCAGCACAAAAACAAATTAACAAAGTCGATTTTTCTGCATTTCTGGTGAGCTATTTTGACCCTTACAAAACGAATCCAGTCACTGCATCTTACATACACCAGTCATTTAGACTTTTAGCACAATACTGACTGTATAATTACTACTAGAAAAAAACATTTCATCAGTCGAGTGGTTGCAAGAGAGGGTGTCATTTGTGGAATAATTATAATTATCAGGTCTGTTCCTTGCAATCAACGTTAAAAACAAAAGGAAAAAAAAATTAAAATAAAAAAGTGAACACCTGAGAGTTGTTTTGTGTACAAAATGGGAGTTAGAATTAATAAATTGGATGTGAAATGGGTTGAAAGTTGCATTCATAATGTCTTAAATTCAGCAGATTAAAGTCTAATCTTGCTGATTGCACAGTTTGGCCCATTTTTACTTCATTTCTTAAACCATTTCAGTGTTCTTTATACTCTAAAGCACTGGCATGATTTCAATTTGCAGGCCACCATCTGTGCGCAGGTTAATATAATTCAGTGTCTAGAGCAATTGGCCTGCACTTTGGAAAGAGAACATCTTCACTGGAACAGTTTTATTTAAGAGAAAAAGATGTTGTAATTCGACCGTTATTAGAGTTGAGAGCTGCACTTTTGTCTAACAGGCGGCTGTTTTAAAGGTGAAACGTCATTCAAGGCCTCATCAGTGAATTTGTGATATCATATCGATATCATAATCAAAGTAACCATATCTATCCACAGAAGCTAAATAAAGGTACTGTAAAACTGCTATAGGCTCAGAGTGCAGGGAGACTTCCCATGATTCACTGAGACTTTTTTCAAATTTAGCCTGTAACTACAAAGCAAGGTCCAAAAACCCGGGATATGTCTTCCTTATCTTAATTCACTTATTGGAAGATCAGCAATCAGGGCAAGCGGTCACACAAAGGTGGTTATCACTTTGACAAGTCAGCCCAGGGTCTCCCAGTGTAACTACGAGCTATGAGCAGTGTTTGCATGAAAAAGGCAGAATTGGCAGCGTATGACCAATCAAAAACATGGAGAAGTCTCTTGGCAGCAGAGCAGCAAGTTTTACAAAGAAAGAGAAAAGCAGCGAATTTTACAAAAGGAAAAAAATGTTAGAAAAATCTGGAGAGGTTAAACACAGAACACCAGCTATTCAAAGCAGCAGTGTGAGAGTGTGTGTTAGGAAAGGCTGCACAGTTTGTAAACTATATTCTAATATAAACCGTGCTGTAGGAATGTGTGTGCAGTTTAAGCGCTTAAGTACTAGACACTGGAAGACCTGACTGTAATTGCATTTTCTTGCATTAAGAATTGAATACTAATTAATGTAATGTTTCAATAAAAGGACTAGATGTTACAATCCCTGATAGGGATGTGTAATTAATGTGTTGCTTATATATTCTAATGGCGTGCAAGATGGTTTCAGCTGCAACCCTGGCACAGCAAATTTGCCTGATAAAGTAAAGCCCCGTTTAATTGACTGTTGTGGTGAATTGCTACCATATGAATAAGGCTTTTACCAGTAAGATAGTTCCTAGGCATCTGCACTTACTGGTTACTTTAGGTACACCTTGCTAGTAATGGGATAGATTCAATAGGGTGCTGGACACATTCTTTGACAGTGACAACGGCTGCAAATTCATGGTCCTGTTTCACCACATCCCAAAAATGGGATCGAGATCTGGTGACTGTGGAGGCCGTTTAAGTTGGGTAATGGTTAACAGCCATCAGAAATTTGGGTACACTGTGGCCATAAGGAGATGAGTAATAATACTCAGGCTGTCATATTTAAGTAAAGTTCACCTGTGTGCCAAAAAAACTATCCCTCACACCATTACACAATCATCACCAAGATTCATTGGACCAGGCAGGATTTTTGTACTGTCCTTTTGTTGATCCAATATGAATTGTTGCCTCAGTTTCCTGTTTTTAGCTGACAGGAGTGTGGTCTTCTGCTGTTGTAGACTATCTGATTCAAGGTTCGATGCAGGAGGTGCTCTTCTGAGTACCTTGGATGTAACGAGTGGTTATTTGAGTTACTTCCTGTCAGCTAAAAGCAGTCTGCCCATCCTTCTTTGAACTTTATCATCAACAAGGTATTTTTGCACAGAATATTTCTGCTCACTGGATATTTTCTCTTCTTTGAACCATGCAATATAAATCCTAGTGATGGTTGTGTGGGAAAAACCCAGTAGCATTTGAAAAGCATTTGGCATTGCCAAAGTTACCTGAAGTTACATTGATAAATTCCAAATCCTACTCATTAGTTTCTCTTCTCTCTCATAGTTTGCTGTTTGTTGTCTCTTTATGCTCCTCAGTTTTCCCGACTTTTTCCTCTCATCCCTCTGATGAGAGGAAAAAGTCGGGATGGCTGCTTCTCCCTGAGTCTGGTTCTGCCAAAGGTCTCTAACTGTTAGAGAGGAGTTTGTCCTCCTCACTACCAAGTCTCTGGAGTTCTCTCTTTTAGTGATATTTAGCCCCTGTTGTGAACTGACATTATATAATGCTGAAAATCAAATTGAAATGAAAATGATGTGGAAGACCTTTAGTCAGTTCGGTTGGGCTTGTAAGTAAAAATGCCTCGTAAAAACATCGTGTGTCACTTTAATACGCAGTGCCATAGGAAGGTTTTGTAATTGCGGCTACTGAGCAGGCACTAAGACCAAAGGCAACCACAGGAATTTCTTAACTACAAAAACAAGATGGCAATTTTTCTCATGATGGTAATGAAATAACACCAATAAAACATGCTGCTGTTTGTGCCACTGAGCTTTTACTGGAAGAGCCGCTCACTTCTCAATCAAATCGCCACATCACAAGCTTGCTCTCCAGAGCCTGAGGGAGAAAATCAGTCAGTGTGATAGTAATGGTAAATTCAAAACTTATTGGTGCTTGTTTGCATTGACTGTGACTGGAGTCTCCAAAGTTTTGCGGAAGCCTAACAAATTAAACGTGTTGAAGTATTAGAGCTTGTTAAAAACATAGATATCGGGATAACCTGAATATCTTTTGCATTCACATTAATCTAAATCTGTCAACAGGTTTTACAGCTGATATTCTCACCCGCTTCAAAGATACAGACATAACACAAGGCAGATATGTCAGCTAGATTGGTGAAGCTGTGGCTGATGACTTATCTACATTTTCTTTGAATGGATGCCTACACATTTTAGAGTTGTTTTCAAAGCAAGGCAGGATCTCCTTATTGTGCAACTCCTAATATAAAAATGGGATCCACATTTGTGGAAAGACTGATATCGTATTTATCAATTTGTCAAGAAGTCCCAGAGTGCGCATCTTAAGTTTGATCATAGATACTTGTTTGTTCTCCTGGCAGGGCCACATTTGCTCCAGATAGAGGAAGTAGGTTTTTCTTATTTTGCATGATCTGCAAAAACAGGAAAATCTGTTGAGGCAAAAAATGGTTATGAGCTATATAAAGATGTTGTGGTGAGACTCAAGGATTGTGTTGCTGTAACTTATATTTTAGTGACGTTAAAGGATTGTCTCTCGAGAAACAGAAGTTCTAAAAAAAACCAAAAAAAAAAACATGACATTGTCTGCAGCCCCATCCTCTTTGAACAAGCCAGTAATAATGGCACGTAGGTGTACAAGATATAGACTTCTTCAAAGTTAAATAAAGTCATAGGAGGAACCTTGAACGTGAATCCTT
>VOQK01026550.1:0-12724 GCA_015052645.1 Benitochromis conjunctus
CTCAAGAGGAAGACGCTGAGGGGTGGGTTGTGTCATCAGAGTCGTGCAGCTTCCAGTCTATTGGTGCCAAGTAAGCATTTGTTACCTTTGTTAAGTATTCTTTAGTATAACAGGAACCGTAATCCTTTTGGCACTTTACTCTTTTTTTCCCATAAAGTTGGCTTTTGTAACATCCCTGTAACCTAAATCACAAGTTTTGACACTTCAGTATCTTCTAGTAAAGATGTGATTTGATGGCCATCAGAATAGTTGTGGGCTTTCCCAGCAGTAACTGCATACTGTTTGATTTTGGTCATTTTGGTCTGAAAGCAGGTCTAAAATACGACAGAAACCAGTCGGTTCAGAACTTCACTGTTTTCTTCCAAAAATATTTGATCCTTACCAAAATGCATGAACAGTGAAATGGCGTTCATTGAGTCCATCGGTTCATTATATTTTATGTCCTTACGGATTAACAGGTATTACAGAGAGGTCTTGCCAGGAGAGATAGTCCAGATATCCAGACATGGTGTCAAGTCTCTGAGTGTTGTGCCCCGACCTGAGGGAGACCTTCCAGCCTTCTGCATTTTTGAATATGTTTATTTTGCCAGACCAGACTCTATTTTCGAAGGTATGCATATTTATTATGGGTAACACACTTACTGATCACTCTTTTCTTAAATGTAGTAATACTGAATTATCAATGTACTACAGGGCAGATGGTCTATACTGTCAGACAGCGCTGTGGGCGGCAGCTGGCCATCGAGTCTCCGACTGATGCAGACGTTGTCAGCACTGTGCCAGAGTCTGCAACCCCTGCTGCCCTGGGCTATGCTGAGCAGGTCTGTCTGCGGTGTGTCTGCTCCACCTCAGTAATGTTATAATATACTGAGTGCACTTACAGTGTCACTAGCTTTTCTGCTGTCTTCTTTTCACAGTCTGGTCTTCCATACATTGAAGTTCTGTGTAAGAACCGCTATGTTGGAAGAACTTTTATCCAGCCAAATACCCGCTTGAGGCAGCTAGGTGTGGCCAAGAAGTTTGGAGCACTGACGGACAACTTTGCTGGGAAACGAGTGGTGCTCGTTGATGACTCCATCGTCAGAGGCAACACAATTTCCCCCATTATTAAACTGCTGAAGGAAGCAGGTGCCAAAGAGGTTGGTTTAATAGTGTTTGGCAATAGTTGTTGACATGGCACACACAACATTTTGGCTCAGTGGCTCCCAAACTGTGGCTGATAATTCAGACTGTAAGTAGACTAGAAGCACAGGAAAGTAACATAAAACTGGAGTTTTTATTTCTTCTGAATTTTCCATTTTCATGGGAATAAGTGGGGAAAAAAACAAACATGTTTCTCACATTGCGTACTATCAGGAGTTCATAGAAAATATTAGACTCATTATCTGTCAACTCAAAAAAGCAGGTGAACTATAGGCGCAGTCTGAGGCCTTATTTCCAATAAAGCAGAAAACTCCCTCCACACTATTTTGACCAGTTGACCCAGTCCGGGTTCAAAGCGGGAACCTCCTGGCTCTGCTAATCATCACATCGAGGCTTAACCTAATATTTGTGTCCAACTGCAGAATTTTACCTGGTTTAAAATGATCTTTGAGGATGTGACCTCATAGATAAATACTACATTTATGCCACAGTTAGTAAAGGTAAATAATCATTGTCACCAGAGTTAACAGAAGATTAATTTTTTTGTTATTCCTGACCATTTGAAGAACAAACATAGGTCCCTTTTCAGGATCTGTGTCCCCATAATGTAGCCACACACTAACTTTGTGTTTATAGTAACCTAATTATTCTTCTGGACAGGTCCACATCAGGGTGGCTTCTCCACCAATCAGGTTCCCTTGCTACATGGGCATCAACATTCCAACCAAGGAGGAGCTCATTGCCAACAAGCCGGAGTTTCATGACATTGCTGGATATATTGGTATTTAAACATGTACTTCTACCATTCATTTCTTTGACAGGTCAGAGAAAAAACTTGTGTTAATGCTAACGCTGTTTGCAGGTGCTGACAGTGTTAAATATCTGACTGTGGAGGGCCTCGTAGCTGCTGTCCAGGAGGGCATTGCTTTCCATAATGAGAAGCACAAAATGAATTCCAATAACAAGTCCAACAGGAAAGTGGGCCACTGCACCGCCTGTCTGACTGGGAAATATCCAGTGGAGCTGGAGTGGTAACTGCAGCACCATCCACGGTGCTGCAAACTTTAAACAGAAACTGTTCAGTACATCATTTATCTCAATGCTGCCAGCCAGAACACTAAGATGTTACAACTACAGGTCATTTTATTCAGAAGCTGAAAGTGTTGCTCACCTGTGGTGCATTTCTTACCACACACGTTTAGTTTTTTTGCAGTTGCATTTATTTGAAAAGTTGATTTCCACATGTATTCAAACATTTATAATCAACGATATCAGAGTTTGCCATGCCAGAAAAACATTAAATCATCTTTAATTTCATTGTTTACTTATTTTTAAAAAACCCTGTTTTGTTTGGGCTGTTTTCTTACAGTTAAACAATACATGAATATGATGTATGAATAATAAACAATTACAAAGGCAAGTACTTTTTTTAAAATTAACTACATTCTCACTTTGACAATTTTATTTCAATAATGTACAGACATCAGAAAAATAGACACCAAACATAAATTCAAGATGTGATGGAATGAAGTATAAAATCTAGCTACAATTATAGTCAATTAAAAATGGATCCGAGAGATTAATTATAAGCAAGTTTCCATTGTTGAAGTTAGATGGTCATACATCTTGTTAAACTTCACGGGCCGTCTCCTTCATAATCCCCCTTCATCGCCATTTTCTGTATGTGATGGAAAAGGTGAGTAAGAACACATCGACCCCCAGAGGCCAAAAATATCTTGTACATGAGAATGATTTTAGTCACCTGGGAGAGTAGCCACGGGTCAGTTTCCTCTCTAGTGAACTTCCTGTTGAATAAAGCATCATGATTGGGTGATCAGTAACAACTTAAGTCAAGAAAACTATGTCTGTCCCTTCACACCTGATCTTCAAACTTCACAGGTGCATTTGTTGGTCATTCAGATAAGTAGCTGTCATTATTGTGTGAGTGGTATACTACTGTGACTCTTGTCTGCTCCACTCAGTATGAGGAGCACACAAACGCACAGGTTATGTTTGTGAGGGGATTATACTCCTACCGTACTTTTTCCTCAAGTCAACATGGAGTAGAAATGAACAATGCATCCATATTGTGTGTATTGTGTCTGTGCTGAGAGGTCCATGGACATCTACATGGAAATTCACTCTGACAAAATACATGTCCTTCATGTACCTTCACACAGTTGTGATGATTAAACTTGCATAAAATAAGTCTGACTCTTAATTTCAAAAACCAACCTTTAAAGAAATATTGGGGGTTCTCACAAAATAAGCTGACAATCAGTTTATATATTTTTATCTTGTTTAGGAGACATCTTAACTACACTTTTGTAGCTATGCAAAACGACATCATTAGAGCGCTCCATCACTTGACTTAAAAAAAAGGATGAGGCTTACCCATGCCAGAAAAGTCCGCCGCAGATTCAACCTCCATGTGTTCCTCATGTCCTGGAGACTGCTGGCTGCTCAACCTTTGAAACATGCTGCGCTTACTGGAGCTACACGAGAGACCACCACCACGAGGCAGCTCCAGTTCACTCAAAGAGAGACCCCGCCTTAGCATCTCTCTGCTGTGGCGTTTGGATCCTGGAGAGTATGTGCAATACACTTCCCTGAAGCGTTTGGACTGTGGCTGGCTGCTCCAGTCTAGGTCCCTGTGGCGTTTCCTCAGGACAGACCGGTGCGGTGACAGTGCCAGAGCAGCCAGAGCTGACGAAGAGTGACCTCTGCTGGCCTCAGAGCTTCTAGCACAGAGACGGCATGGAGGGCCATTAAAAAAAGTCGATTTGTTCTGACACACAAACTTGTGATAAAGTTTCATGAAATCCTCATCAACTTGTTTTGGCAAGCACGAGCCAGGGGATGGAGGCAGGACGGAATCAAAGGAGAGGTGTCGTACGATCCTGCGATGACCCCCTGCTGCTGTGGCTGACTGCGGTGAGTGTGGCAGGAAGGACTGCTGGGAGTTTTGAGAGTAAAACATTTTCAGCGGCAAAACAGGCCTTTTTGTCGGGGAAAACTGAGAGGTGGTGAGTGATCTCGGCCTCATAGGCTCCCTGGAACTCACAGAATATTCACTGGGGCTTCTGGAAAACGAATGAGGTGATCTTCCCAGGCTGGTCACCACCCTTGCTTTTAGGGGACTCTGCCTAACTGGGGAGTCACAGATATCGGATCTCTGTATTGCAGCAGTGAATTCTGGTGCAAGGATGGAGCTCCCAGCTGTCTCTAATAGAGAAAGACATGATCTTTCCTCAGAGGCTTTAGCACAAGGTCGTGAAGGACTGACGCTATAGGAAGAGGCCTGTTCTTCCAGCTGGGTTTGTTTACGAGGGGACAGGTGAGAGACAGTGAAAGTCTTGTTTAATGGTATCTCTGTTGGTTTAAAGGACACACAGGGAGCAGAGAAGTCCATTACAAGGACAGGCTTATGCATAAGGTTTTCCTCCCTATCAGGAGATCGGTGCATTTCTTGCCAGTCTCGAGGCCCGGTCACAGCCTGCAGAGGCGTTGTTTTGGTCCTCGTGAAATGCTCTTTCATAGGCCTCCTGGAGCTTTTCTCTGGAGATGCTTTTGTGGTCATCTTCTTTGGTTTGCTGTTTGTGTGTCTAAGTGGGACAACATAGGTGTTGTTGAGGTTGCTTCTGTTTGATTGCTGACGCCATCTGCGGTACCTCCTTAGCACAGAATCAGCGGCCGTTGAGACACACTGCCGATGCCAGGCCCTCGCTATCCGACTAATCATGCTTGGATAGAGCTCCACCAAGGACCTGCCATGACTTCTAAGAGTCATTTCCAGCTCCTCGTCTTGGTCTTCAGGTTGAAGCTCCACTTTGGATAAGTTTCTCTGACTCTCATCCAGTGTGCTCACAGTCAGCTGAGTCACATCACTTCTAGTCATCCCTGTATGATTCACACGGGGAAACGAAACTGGGAATTAGACAAAAAACATACTCAGTGCTATTCTCCTGGATGGACAATCTTTATATTTACTAGTGGACAACTATTATTTGAAAAGTTCATACACTAACCAGCTAACATTTTCCTTAAAGCTGCCTCACAGGCCAGGTGGGGTAACTGGATGTACTCCAAATCTTCTATCTTGGACTGCAGCTGGCAATAGCAGTGCTTTTTATGCTCCGAGGGTTCACTGCGAGCTGGAGGCCCACTCTAATTAACCATCACCAAGGCTGAGAGCAGAACAAGGACTACCTTCGCCAGCTGCTGTTCAAGGTGTTGGAGTCCATCTTCAGGAAACTCACTTAAAACCACTACAATGCTCAACTATTCATTCATCACAAAGTACTTGGAAATGAAAATGTTTGTAGAGGCAAACATTATTAACTGTATTATTTAATAATAAATTAAAGAAAGCATGCACACATCTTTGTTGTCACAAATTTAATCGAAGACTAGGAAACACTGAAACAAAGTGATTTCCTTTTCTTACCATTATCTTCCACGGACAGCTGGATGCTGGTATCAGATGACAAGTCCAGCTGTCAAAAATGAACACTCATTAACTCAAGTTATGCCAGATATTTTGATATAGAAGGTAATTACAGGTATATTTACCTGAGAGCCTCTTGTGGTGTCCTGTGCTGTGTAAGAAATGTTCAGTTAGTATTAGATGGAACTACACAGTTCACGTTATTTAAACTTTGTATTCTGAGAAATTACCTCTTAGTGACTCCTCCCTGAAATCTGTCGAGCTCTGAGGAGAAAATGTGGGTGATTAAATAGTAGTAAACACATCTTATGGTATTTTGTATCTTACATGGCTGCATAGGATGTTGTTAGTAACCCAAACCTTCAGTTCCAGTGAGTTCACCTTCTTTTTGGACAACCTCATGTAGCTGTTAAGCTCTTCACCACGAATTGAGGACAGAAAAGATACAATGTGTTCAGACAACAAAGAATGTGAACATTACAGATCGTCAAATGTTAAGCAGTGTCTTCAGGTATCAGGCCTTGACCCATTGGACACAGAAATAACTAACACTGAAATCTGGTGATGAAGATCAACAGCTGGAGGACATAACATTTTCTTCCATTAAATACAATCAAAATCACAAATCATGCAAATTGCATCAACCGCTCATATTCTAATCGGAGCTGACAGAAACAGTCAAATGTGACATGGCCTTAATGTCTGAATGACACATTAGGAAAGCTCTGCAGTCGTGCTTCTTTCAAATAATATCCAAACTTTTAATCCAAAATTAAAACAACACTTACAATTTGATCTGGGAAAACAAATCATCCGAGCTTATGTTTTTTCTGGGATAGATCACCTCAAATCTCGTACTGCTGGTACAAATCTCACCTTCAACTCGTTCAAAACGCAGCAGCTAGGCTTAGCAAATAGCATTGCATTACCCTCGTTACTGGTTCCCAATACATTTGATTTTAAGGTTTTACTGATCACTTTTAAAGTGTGTTTTGGTCTCGTCTCCAAGCTACTTTGCAGAAATATTAAACCCCATATCAGCCATTTCACAGTCTTAGAGCCTCGGGTCAGGTCCTGTTTGTCAGTGTCACCATCTCTAAAGTACACATTGCCTGTGATTGATCGAGCTGCTAACAAACGCAACTAATTAATTAGTGTCCGGTTACTTTTAATAACACACACGACGGAAAATCTTTCCGGCTTACTTACTTGGGGGGCTTATATCGTCGAGATCAACGTCTACCCCCGCGTCCTGGTACTGAAGTGTTGAATACTATCAGGAGGAAACACAGAGGTTGGTTAATTCGGTTAAATCGGTTTCTTTCATTTGCAAAACTCACATAGCTTCATGCTAACCGCCCATAGCCTTATTCACACACCTTGTCTATGATTCGATGCAGGGAAAATCTGAACGTTAATTTGTTGTTATGTAATTGTGTCTTTATAAGCTCATCCATTTTTGCATATAAAATTATTTTTATCAAAAAGACGACAAAGAAACAGGACAGTCAAACGAAGAAGAAAAATGGCGCTTTCGGGTTTTAAAGATTCTACTGTCACAAAATAGCGGAATGTGATTGGATAGCGGACATATGGTGCCTTCACTGCTACTGGGAAATTGCTTTTTGTGTCTTTTTACGTTTAATTGAAAATTAAAATAGAAAACCTCGGGATGTTAGTAATGATAACACGTAGCGGTTATTGTTCATATTAATGTGACTGCGAGTATAAATAATACTTTGCAAGCAAAAAGTTAAAAAAATTGTCGACAAATTGTTGGCATGGCCGAGCTTTAGGGCAAGCATTTGATATAACCGTTCTTTACACGTCATTGCTTACAGTAATATCCGGCGTCATCATCCCTCGACAAACGTGCTTGTAAACAAATCCAGCCTCTTCTGAAATCAGCAGCACTTGAGTGTTTTAAAAAAATTGCAGGTTTTCCCAGAATGTACACCGACAGAAGATGAGCATTGGTCACTGAAGAGATTCTCAACATGTCTGCTCGGACGCTGCAGGAGCTGGTCGCCGCCGCTGCCTCCCTGCACGCCGACAGGCCGGCTGCGACACACTCTGTGTCCGGGAAAGCACCGGCGTCCCTGACCTACAGAGAGCTGGTTCAACTCGCCGATGAATTCTCTCGTGCTTTGCGAAAGAACTGTTCCCCTAGCAGCGGGGTGATCGGGCTTTACTGCAGAGATGATTTGTTTGTACCTGTCTGGATTTTGGGGTGAGTGCAAACATTAGAGAGCCGACCTGTGTAGTTTATTTATGGGCGATATTAGTTATCAGAATCAAGGACACGGAAATTGAGGCCAAAAACACAAAAAGGAAAGTTGTCATTCTAAACTACGATAATTTATATAAAAATATATACAGTGATTTCTTATTTATCTGACAGGTACAATGCATGTTAATAAAAGAGGGCACACAGAAGATTCAAGGATGTAGTGGAGGAGGATTGTAGGGACAGGGTGAGATGGAGGCAGAAGATCTGGTGTAACGAACCCTAAATCAGCCGGCAGAAGAAGGAAAAAGCGAGATTTTAGGAAAACTACAAATTTGCACCTGACATCCACAAGACATAAAGATATAAGACAAAGAAAACACAGATACCAACATTACATCAGTACGACAGCATGTGTGCTTATCTTGATGTGTGCATGCTGTCGTATTCAGAAGTAACTTCTCTGTCATTATTTTAATAGTTGTCAGTGCCTATGTGCTGCTGTGTGTTATGTCTCCATGTGACTGCTCTATAACAAATCATAACTCACAAATGACTCTGCTTTGTTTGTCAGGATCTTGCAATCCACTGCTGCTTACGTCCCACTGGACCCAGAATCTCCTGGACTTCTCTCTGCCAGAGTCATGAACCAATGTGGCCTCAAGTACTGCGCTGTACAGACCGACCTCCTGCAGGTTGAATTTTGTCATATTTTATCAGCATTAATACAACAGCTGTGAGTAATTTTGCAAATGTAATGCTCAGGCTTTACTTAAAAGGTTAAACCATCCAGACGATGAAAACACACGAGAGAGGCCATGGTCTAAAGGCCAACACCCACTGTGTCTTTACAGATTTAGTGCATAAAATTACACACAGCCATCGAGACATCCTGAGAAAGAACGCCCCAAAAAAGACAGAGAAATATAAAAATATGATAAAATCCCTGGTTCAAGACCGAGAGGGGAGACGCATCCCTGGAAGGGATGTCAGGAATGGCGTTTAGTATAATAATCTGTGCAACAACCAATTCAAGATCCAACTTAATTAATCCAGTAAAGTAACCTGGGAACCTCTTATTAGCCAGGTGACTGTAGTTTCTGGGGCTTTTCAGCCAAGATGATCATTTCTTCCATTTGGTCATCGTGTAAAAGTGCAGATAAATTGCAGCTTGGAAAAAAATGTCATTGCACAAAATAATGAATCTGCATTTTCATATCTGTTTATAGAGAATAACTTTTGGCCTAAAGTGCTTTGGGTTGAATTGTTTTTACAAAGCCCAATTCAAGATCCCCTCCTCTGCAGTAACAAGAAATATTCCTCCTACAGATGACTCGTTTGTATATTAAGGTTTTTTAATGCAATATCAGAAAAACTATGTCAATTATTTGCTAAAGAATTCTCTTTTTCTTCATGAATATTTACATTGCTATTGGGGTTTTTTTTCAACTTCAAGCAGTTTCAGGCGGCTCTCATCAAACACGTAACTGTGAAAGTTTGTGCGGTGCTGCTCAAGTTCAAACTGACTCTGATTCACGTCGAGCCGCTGCGAGTCGCTGAGCATGAACGAGGAGCGGGACAAACTGAAACTCTATCAGGAAGTGATGTCAGCGGTCCCGCTGTGCAGCGAGACAATGCCGGGTGCAAAGAGTTGGCCTATGTGCTGCACACATCTGGAACAACAGGCTCTCCAAAGACTGTGAGGGTCCCACACAGGTGTATACTCCCCAACATACTGCATCTGAGGTCAGTAAGGATCATTTATGCTTTGGCCTGTAGGACAATGGCATTTTCAATCCTTCTCTTTCTGCTCAGATCTTTGTTTCAGATGAGGCCAGATGACGTGGTTTTCCTCGCCTCACCTTTAACCTTTGATCCCTCAGTAGTGGACATTTTTCTCGCCTTATCATCTGGGGCTCAACTCCTCATTGTCCCTAATGTGATGAAGAAAATGCCCAATCGACTAGCTGAACTGTTGTTCAACGATCACAAGACGACTGTCCTGCAGGCAAGTGTAGAGCCATTTGTGTCTGTGAGGCAGTTTGTGCAATGCTTCATTTTCGCTGTTGTCACAGGTCACGCCCACTCTGCTGTTGCGCTTCGGCCATCGTATTCTAAAACAGGACGTGCTGTCGTGCGGCTCTTCGCTGCGGGTGTTAGCTCTGGGTGGAGAAGCCTGCCCGTCGCCCGCTCTGCTGGAGAGCTGGAGACATGAGGACAATGAAACCCAAATCTACAACATCTACGGGATCACTGAGGTTTCCTGCTGGGCCAGCTGTTACAGGATCCCAGAGTCTCTGCTGCAGTCAGGCAACCTGTGAGTGTGCCCCCTTTTTAAAATCTCCATGACTTCTACAGGTTTGTTCTACAGATGCTGGAGCTATTTAACATGACAAACATCTCACAGCACAGTGTCTTCTGTGCCTCTGGGGACTCCTCTGATGGGCACAGTAGTGGAAGTCAGAGATGAACATGGCTGTGTTGTTACAGAGGGTGAAGGACAGGTCTTCATAGGTAGGAGAAAAAACTCAGAGTTCTCTGCAAATTAATCCCACTGAGATGAAGAGAAACCTTATGATGTTTTGTGCAGGTGGAGAGGACCGAGTGTGTCTCTTGGATGATGAGGACGCTGTTGTCCCTGGGACGATGAGAGCTACAGGAGACTGGGTGAATGTTAAAGATGGACAGCTGCACTACCTGGGACGGAGAGACCGAATGATCAAACGCAATGGAAAACGAGTGAACTTAGACAGCCTGCAGCAAGTAAGATGTTTTCAGATGTATGAATTATAGATTCATAAAGAAAATAACTCCGCCGGCTTAGCCTCGTGTCAGACACACACATCACTCGTGTTTTTAACATCCATCCAGCCATCTTTTACGTCTTATCCAGGTCACAGGGACAAAAGTGTCAGCAGAGAAGCCCAGACCATGGTTTCTGAAGGATGAGCTTTCCCACCTCCCCAAGCTCAGTCAGAGTTGTAGCAACGTGTTTCCAAGCTAGCCAAGAAATATAATCTCTCCGCCCTATGGCCTGTTCTTGGTAGGACATAATAATAATGTATACTTTATTAATCCCTGGGTATCGAACGGCTACCTCAGGGTGAACGATGGATTTGAACCCCCAGCCTTCTGATCATGGGGCAAACACTGGTTTTCCTCGCCTCGTGGGGCAAACGCTCTAGCTACTGAGCTATCTCTGCCCCCATACCTTACCTGGGAGGCATCCAGGAGGCATCTTAGTCAGATTCCCGAGCCACCTCAACTGGATCATTTTTTTTAACATACTGAAGGCAACGCTGATGCACTGATTGTGGTAAATAAAGGAAAGGTTCCAATCATTAACCCATAAAGAAATCTGGCGTCTCTGTTATAAACCAGTTTCCTCACTGTTTTCATTAGTTCTTTGTAACCGAAATGCCTTTTCACCATCTTTTTAACACCTTCATGATTTTTATTGACATTTTATCTCAAATTTGGGCTACCTGGGACTGTGCCACCATTTACAACACTGCCTCTGTCTCCCCTCCTGCAGGTCCTGCTGAGTCTCCCTCAGGTGGAAGCCTGTGCTGTGGGTCTGCACGAAGGATTTCGACTTCTCGCCTTCGTCGTGGCATCCACATCTGGACACCAGAAGGCAGCTTCCACCTCTGCATCTGTACAGCAACGTGCAGAAGAAATTCCCTCTGCTTTTACGTCTGGTGAGCATGCTGAGAACCTACCCTCTTCTGTCGACACCCCCCTGGAGGAGTCAGGCGGTGCAGATCTGAAGAAGCTCATTGTGAGCCAGCTGTCTCTGCTGCTGCCTGCTCACAGCGTTCCTGACACGCTGCTGCTCGTCCCGGCTTTATGCCTGACTGCTCATGGTGAGTGTTAGACACACTGTCACTGCTGAGGAGAAACAGCAGCTCATTCATTCACCACTTTATCCATTCACCTTTGTCACTGTCGTTTTTCGACAGGCAAAGTCGACATGGAGGCGTTAGTCAGAGTATATGAAAAACAGAGACGGTGTTTAGAGTCTTCACGGGGAAATTGCAGTGAACTGAGGCAAATTCTTCAGACTTTGTGGCGGGTATTTTCATTTTTGATGACAGCGTTCATGCTCTAAATTTAAATAAACTGCTCATGTTCATTCTCTTTTAAACTATCTATCAACAGGATACCTTAAATCTCACTGTAGATGTGACCATTGATGAGAAGTCCAACTTCCTGTTCAGTGGAGGAGATTCTCTGAAGGCTCTGCATCTCTGTGAAGACATCCTCACTGCTGTGGGAGTGACCTCACCAGAGCTTCTGGAGGTTATACTTGATGGGACCTTCTCTGACATCATGAATCATGTTGCCAGAGCAAGAGGGATCTTGGAGCACGAAAACAGCCACTCATCTCCGCTTCAGGCCAAGAGGCGGCACGTCGAGTCCACGTCTGTTGTTCTAGAAAAGAGAGTGCGCAAAGACTGGACAGCAGCTGAGAGTCTGCAGGTGGAGAAACAGGCTGTGAGAGTTATAAGAAGAGGGGGCGAGGTGATGGAGATGAACATCAGATATACAGAAGATGAGAAAGCAGTGCAGAATCCACTTCTTGGAGAAAGGGCGTGTGGTGGTGAAGCTGATGTGGACCTCAGTCTGAGCTGGTCCTCAGACACAGGCAGATGTGTGGACGCCTCCCCGGTGCTTCTAGTACAAAACAAAGCTGATCACAGGTCAGATTTGTCCAAAGCAACAGTGTTTATCGGCTCACACTCCCACAGGATCCAGGCTTTAGACGTCGCCACCGGAAACCTTCTGTGGGAGCGAGTTCTCGGAGACAGGATCGAGGCCTCTGCTGCCGTGTCTCACTGTGGAGCCCTTGTTGTAATAGGTCAGTGTCAGCTTTGTGAATACCTAATGTTCAGTGTTTTACTACT
>VOQK01026550.1:12744-26101 GCA_015052645.1 Benitochromis conjunctus
TTTACTACTTTATATTTCTATAGCTTTTTTTGGGGGGGGGGGCGTTCTTTCTCAGGATGTTATGACGGCTGTGTGTATTTTTTATGCACTGAATCTGGAAAGACACAGTGGGTGTTTGAGACAGGAGACGCCGTGAAGAGCTGTCCAGCCGTGGATCCTCTCACTGGTCTGGTGGTAGTGGGCTCACACGATGGCCATGTTTACGCCCTAAACTCAGAGGTGAGTGCTTGATGCAAAGAGACACAAGGACTCTAATGATTCAAAAAGTCACAGATTGATGGCTGCACGTGTTTGAAGCAGACGCTTTGTTTTCTGTTTCCAGGTCCAGAAGTGCGTTTGGAAGCGTCACTGTGGTGGAGGAGCTGTGTTTTCTTCTCCACGTCTTCACTCATCACGCCGCCAGCTGTACACGGCTTCACTGGGAGGACGCCTGCTCTGTCTCAGCATCGTGAGTGAAGGTCCTTTTGCCATTTGGTGTACAAGTGGAAATAACTAACTATACATGTGTTTCTCTCTCCCAGGACAGTGGAGATGTCTTGTGGTCTTACTGCAGAGACACTCCTTTCTTCTCCTCACCAAACTGCTTCTCTGAGCACGTTGTGATCGGCTCGGTCGATGGACACGTCTGCTGCTTCAGCAACACGGGGAAACTTGTAAGGAGCTGACTTTTTGTTGCAGTATTTTCCAGTTTAAATATACAAAACCTGATTTGCTGAAGATTTCATGTTTTGTAAATGAGCGATTTCAAGGTTTCTTTTAACATTGGTGAAAAAAGGGGGAGGGGCCTGACCATTTCCTGAATCCTCTCTGTAATTCATAACTGTGTGACCCTTGTGTGTATTTGCAGCTGTGGCAGTTTCTAACAAAGGGTCCAGTTTTCTCCTCTCCGTGCATCACGTCAGACCAGCAGAGACTGCTGTGTGGATCACATGACGGTCGCCTGTACTGTTTGAATTGTGCAGACGGCTCTTTGGTTTGGACTTTTCAGACCACAGGCAAAGTGTACTCCACCCCATTTGTTTTTGACGGCTCAGCTGTGGGCAGAAGGGGTTCATTGGTGGGCCTGGCCTCCACTGACGGCACGGTGTGGATCCTGGATGGAAAAGACGGACGAATGTTGGCCTCACATATTCTGCCCGGGGAGCTGTTTTCATCCCCGGTGGTGTGGGAAAGGTCACTCCTGGTCGGATGTCGTAATGACTACGTGTATTGTCTAAGGCTGAGTGTAAACGAGGAAACATAGGATATCGTTTATTTTTGTACTGTTTAAAAAAACACAATTTCCGTGTCGGTGAAGTGAGGTGTTTCGGGAAATAAGATTTTCAGTAAATTTTACTTGTTTTCTGAGATCCATATGTCTTGTTCCAATTCTGATTATTAAGTTAAATATTGTTCAAATTACGAGGTCAATGTCTTCAAGCTCAGGCTTCAGCCTGCTCTCAAAGCTTAGTTTGGTTTAAAAACTCAATCTGTATCATTTCAAAGTGAGTGCACATCCCTGATAGGACCATCTCAGGCTCCACCCACTGTCCGTTTAAACCAGGGTGGTGTTGGGGCCCGCCCACACACACACACACAAAGCTGTGAATGGAAACAGCCGTGCTGATTTCTGCACTGCGCAGGTCACTGGGTCACACTTACACAGGGACAAATCTAGTAAACAAGGGTAAACATACACTATATATATCAAAAGTATTTGCTCACATGCATATGAGTGAAATGTCATTCTTAATTTGTGAGGTCAGACGATGATGTTGGAGGAGAACCCCTGGCTCACAGTCTCCACTCTGATTCATCCCAAAGGTGTTCTGTTGGGTGGAGGTCAGGCGTCTGTGCCTCACGCATGCCCAGGTGATTTTTATACACCTGTGTCCATGGAAGTGATTGGAACACCTGAATTCAATGGTTTGGATGGGTGAGTGAATACTTTTGATGATATAGTGTACCAAAACTATTTCAAAACCATGTTTTCGATCATGCCCCAGTTGGTTCAGAGGGGCAGCCAATTAGAATAATGTTAAACACAGGAAGCGAGCTAAAACTGCTTGTTTCAGGATTCACAAGTTTGAACAGTATGAGACGGCATTTCTGTGGTTCAGACATCAGTATTTAATTTACATTATTCATAACATTTTGTATCTCTTTAAGAATTTTTTTTCATATCGGTAAGTGGGACAAAAAAGTGCAAATAATACCAAACATTTTTGTTACGTACAACACTGCGTACACTACACTATTGTGCACGACCAAAGTTAGAAACAAAATGACAGTGAGTCTACCTCTTTTTGACCAAACCTCTGGCAATGCCTTTCACTTACATACAGTACATACTTACATAGATACAGATCATTAAGTGAGTGGCAGGAAATAAGAATCAAGGGTTTTTTTCTTCATAGAGGAAATGTTTACGTTATGTAGGATCATATCACATTTAAGAGGAAGTGATGGCGCAAGCCTGCTAAGACGAGCGTGTTACAGGAGGACCGCTGTAAGAGTCGTAGCTGGGAGGCGTCGCGTCTGTCTCCATAAGCAAAGCCTAAAAATCAAAGTCCAGATTACATCATCACACAGCTGTGAGGCTGAGGTGCAGGTTCACCATAAATGCCCAGTGACACTTGTGGTCTTCAGTGCTGTGTTTAGGTGCACCCACCATGTTTGTGATTACCACGGGTTCTTATTTTTTTTTCTTAAATCATGGCAAAATTGTATAATAGCTCTTTGGACAGCTATCACAGTCGTCACGGGCACAGTGAGAATTGTTAAGCTAAGATTTTCCAGTATGTGTTAATAAAAAAAAAAAGGCATCTCTTGTAGATGAAAAGACACAGGAGAGAGAAAGCTGCTGCTGCGTTACACAAATAATGCCGAGAAGGAAAGAGGGGATGCTTGTAACACTTCCAGAAGCAGGTTCGTGCTGAGTTTTAACTGGTAGCCCTTAAAACATGATTCAGACAGTTTCCCTCTGTTGATTAAACGCTGTCATACATCAGAGCTTCACCTCTATAACACACACGTGTTATATTGTGTTGAGCAAATGATTTATTTACAACCATGGTGACACAGTTGGCTACACAATTTAAAAAAAAAACAAAACAAAACAAAGGTTGGCTATTGCAGTGGCCAACCATGGTTGCGATTGGCTGCAGGAGTTTAAGAGACATATAATTCATGTTTTGATACAGTATGTTCATGCTCGCATCAATTGTTTATATCTGTGCGGCTGTATTGGATTAAGTGAATGTGAAGCGCACTTCAACATGATAATAGTACCAGCCAGTGTATGTGGGGGGGGTTAGGAGGGCATGGAGAGCTTTACTGGTTTCACAGTCAGGAAGAGTTTTCTTTGTGACAGGTGGAGTTCTCAGAGGGGAGGGACGGTTAATGGTGACACTCAGAGTGTTTCAGAGTCTGTGGGCAGTGTGCACTCTCGATGCAGACCAGAGTCCCGCGTGTAGCTGGTGGTTTGAGGTGTTATTTGATGATCTGAGGACAGTCGCTCCAGGCTTTGGCCTTTCGTTTGGCCAGGGCGAGCCAGGCCGGCTCTGTGGAGACCTGCGGAGAGTCACTGGAGGGGAAGCGCTTTGACACCTCTTTGACAGCAGGTGGCGACGGTGTAGAGTCTGCAATCTCAACTGCAAACACAGGGTAAAAATGGCTTACGAATTTGTTTGCTATGCTACATCCCATTATTAGACTCATTTTAAAAAAAGAAGAATTTTGAAGAAGAGCTTCAGGAAATAAATAAATGAGCCTGACTAATAACAGCAACTGTAATTAGAATAACCTGAAATCTTAGAAAAACACCTCATCCTGTCATTCGTGACGCTAAAAGCCACTTAGCATATTCACTTTACTATGACATATGACCATCTTACCAGTGACAGAGCTCGGTAAAGTGTTGGCCTTCTTTAGGTGCTCCCGGCGGTCTAATTTTCCCAGGAGGCTCTCTGGTCTCTTGGGCTCCTCTGGCGTCTGCGGTTTAGAAGAAGGACTGGTGCTTCCACTTCCTTTGCTCTCTGTGGGGCTCACCAGCGTAACCTGCAAAAGAGATTTGGGATCCATTCAGAAGATGGACAGTATGTTACGGAGATCATGAGAAAGTGGGTCAACGTTTATCTGCGGGGCATACACTGTCTCGCTCTCTAGCTTGCTTTTCTGCCAGCTTGGCCTCTCTTTGGCTTCGACGCTCCTCCCGGTTCTGCTGCTGCTCCCTGAAGCCTTTCTGCTTCTGCAGAGCCAGTGTGATCCACAAAGGTCCAGCCTCCTTCTCCTGGACCCTCGCACTGTCCAGTGAGTGCCTGCTCTGTAGGGATGGTTTTTCTGCAGGTGAACACACGATAGACGTTGTTAGAAACCTTTGATACTACAAAACACTATTTTTAATTTGACAAAACTGGGTCAGTTCATCTCAAAATCATATTCCATATTTTTCCACAGGACCTATTTTTCTTTCTGTCCAATGATGTGTGTAGGTTAGTAGAAAGAAAATAGCTATTTACATAAAAACTATTCACATGAATGTTTGCTGATTTATCATTTAGTCCCAGTATATTCACGAGAAGGCAGACATCTCTGCTGCCAATATCACCAACTTATGCCAAAACAATCTAGATGGATAAATGGTCATTTGATTTTAGGCAGTACATGTTGCCAAGATGATGCAAATGCATTTGATTTGTTGCCAATATGTAGATGAGAAGATCACTGCTTATGTCTCTTTACTTAAATAGGAAGCTACAGTCTGGAGATGCTTAGCATTAAGTCTTATAGTGCGGTGAAGCAGCTTGCACGCTTCTGTCTGAAAGTAACAAGATAAGCCTACACGCTCATCTAAAGCTCGTTATTTCGTGTGATAATTTCAGCAAACCAAGGAAGATGCTGACCTTTCCTGATGAGTTCTGTTTTTCTGTCTGCCTTCTCCCTCCAGGGTATGTTAATGGAGGGGAAGAATGATCTCTTCTCCTTCGGCTCTTCTTCCCCTTGGACGTGGCTTTGGCTGCTCCTGTGCAGCAGGGCCACCGCTGAAGGTTCCTCACCCCTCCCAGCTTGCTCCTGGATGGATGGATCCACACTCATTGTATTCTCCACTGAATCGTCACTGGGAGGCTCATGAACTACCTTAGGTAGTGGTGATGGAGGAGGTGTTGGGGATGCACCTGTAGGGTAAGGTGATGTCACTGGTCTGCGGTAGAGCGGAGGCTTGGAAAACACTTTTTCACCCTCGCTGTGTGGAGTCGGGCTGGGAGACTTAGCCAGTTTACCCCGGGGGAAAGCAGGGGAGGCAGATGCATGTACATATTTGCCGACTGCGCCCTCTTTCTGAGGCGATGTGGGACTTGATTTGTCAGAAAAGACAGAAGAGGCGTCAGAGTCTGGCTCAATGGGGGTAAGAGGCGAGGGGACGCCGTCGAAGCTGTCCCCAGCACTGTAGCGTTTCTTCTTTTTCTCTGTGGACTGCTCACTGTGAAAACGCAGA
The DNA here is from genome assembly GCA_015052645.1 of Benitochromis conjunctus. NCBI lineage: Eukaryota > Metazoa > Chordata > Actinopteri > Cichliformes > Cichlidae > Benitochromis > Benitochromis conjunctus. The sequence continues at coordinate 18,221 of VOQK01026550.1, forward strand.
GAGTAGTTGGTCCTCCTCAGCTTTATGCCAAAGGGAGAAGGCTTCTCCTCACTGTCCTGGCCCTGCTCCTCTCCCTCCACTCTGCTTTCACATGCCTCTGTTTCACTCTGAACTCTGCTCTTCAACTCTGCCTCTTCAGGTTGAACTTCAGAACTGGGAACCAGGAAAGAAGGGAGGTCTTTGGCAAACATACACTCATCTGACCCTCTTTCTATGATGCGGACACTTTTACTTGTCCTGTTGTGAGGTTTACTTGTTGGAGAGGGAGAGGCTACCGTGGGGCTTCCAGGTGGAGCATCTTCCTCTCCTGCTTCCTTATCTTCTGCACCAAACACCTCAGAGTTCCTATTTGAATCTCCAAACTTCTTCCTTGCAGGGGTGATGGAGAACTTGGCGCTGGCAGACATGGTCTTCCTGAGGTTAGTGTGAGCAAACAGAGGCTGTTCTTCAGCGCTGGACTGAGACTGGCTCCTGCTCGGCTCTGGGTACTCGCCGTACTTCCCCTCCTCTACCCCCTTGAATATCTTTGATCTGATGCTTGCCCATTCTGCCAGGACAGCTGCGCTGGACTGGTCGGTAGAGAGCGCAGACTCATTGAGTGATTTGGTTTTTCCAGACTTGCGTTCTGGGGAAGTCTTGCTCTTTGTTGGCGGTGTTCCTTGGGCCTTTCTATCCTCTCCCAAACCCAGCAGGGACTTGCAGGCGGTGTCTTTGATCTGGTCTAAATTGACAGCTGTCCCACATAGCTGGGCGCCCGTCACTAGGATGGCTGTATGGGGGACATATGGAGATGCTGGCAGGTTGGGGGAGTCTGGTCCTTCAGAGGAGGAAGCCTTTGCTCCATCTCTTTGATAAGCGGCAGCAGCACTCTGGTGGCTGGAGGCCGGCGTAACAGGCGTCAGATTGACCTTCTGGAAGAGAATCTGTTTCTCACCAGAGGACACTTTAAAAGAAAATGGCCTCTGTCTCTCCTCCATCTCCCTCCAGCGTAGCTCTTCAGCTCTCCTCTTCATCTCCTGTGGGTCAAACTTCCCATCAGCCTCCTCCAATGACATTCTCCTTTGCTCCTCTTTCTCCTTTTTCCTCTTCTCCTCTGCTATCTTTTTTTTCTTTTCTTCTATTTCCCACAACCTCAGTTTCTCTGCTTCCTCCCCTTTCTTTCTTTGCTCTTCTTCTATTAGCCTCCTCTTCCTCTCAGCCTCAAGCTCCTGCTGCCTCCTTGCCTCTTCCTCATGCTTCCTCCTTTCCTCCTCCTCTTGCCTCTTCCTGTCCTCTTCCTCTTTCCTCCATTGTTCTTCTAGTCGTCTCCTTTCCTCCTCTTCTTCCCGTTGTCGACGCGCCTCCTCTTCTCGCATCCTCCTTTCCTCCTCCTCTCTGATCCTCCTCTCCTCCTCCTCCATTCTCTTTCTCTCTGCCTCCTCTAGCAGCCTCCTTGCCTCCTCTTCCTCTCTGATCCTCCTCTCCTCCTCCTCCATTCTCTTTCTCTCTGCCTCCTCTAGCAGCCTCCTTGCTTCCTCTTCCTGCTGTTGCATACGACATCTCTCCTCCTCCAGTTCATGCAGCCTCAGCTCCTCTGCTCTCCTCTTCCTCTCTTCTTCCTCCTGTCTGAACCTCAGCTCCTCGAGCTCTCTCATCCTCCTCGCCTCCTGTCTTTCCTCCTCATGGAGTCTTTGTTTCTTGAAACTTTCAAGGGACTCAACAGATGCTCTGCGCTGGTCGTCTGTGGAGACGCCGGCTGCTTCGAGGTCATCGTGGACCAAACCAGGAATGGACACCTCTTGGAGGTCCTGGAATGCAAAAGTCCAAGTAGTGTCAGTTTTTTTTAAACAATAACAAAGGGTGTCGCAGAATAAATCAACATGCAAACGCACATTAAAGGAAACTCACCTGTGTGAATCGTCTGTGCTTGCGAGAAACCCTCTGGTTTTTGGGCTTGACGGAGAGTTTATGTTTGGCGGCGGTGTTGTCTAAGCGAGGAACAGACTGAGGGACGGCATCGAGGTTGATGGACTCAATCGTGCCAGTGAGTGGAAGAACTCGTTTGGACCTTGGAGACTTCACAGGGGGGCTGTGTGGTCCCAATGGCTGACCTCCCTGGACCTGCTTTTGCCACAATTAGAGAACAATTAAACTACAATTCAAACAATTGTTAATTTAATCAAACTTAAAAAACAAAAAAACACCAGTGAGTCAACTCATACCTTTAGCTCTGTTCTTGGTGGCTCTGCTTCTACCTGGGCCAAGACTTTCAGAGGGCTACGTGGAACCTCTTCCTCATCTGAGCTGCCCTCATCTCCCTCACTTCTTCTCAGAGAAGGAGGCCTTTGGCCAAACTTTATACCTTGTGCTATCTGCCTCTGTGAGGATTAAAGAAAATGATTGCAGCATAGCTAGTTGGAGCAAAAACAGACGTGAGTGTACACCGCTGCATGGCCCACCTGCAGATTCCTGACTTTATCCGACACGTTTTCCTGGGACATGCTGTGATCTAGACCAGCCTCCTTCACCGGTTCCTCTGGAATGAAGATGCTGTCGTGTGAGAGAGCTCGGGATCCGATGGGATTCAACTCCCTGCAGGAGAAGGAGATCGTCTTCAGTGCTGCAGCGTGTCATCTCTGTCAGTCATTCATGCATTTATCACAAACTTGCTGCAGCAAAAAACTTTACACAGTGAAATGATTGACCTCGTTGCACACCCGCAGTGCTGTTACAAGTCGTTACAGGTTACAAGCTCGTAATGTCTGTGAAGCCTTTTGCCTTTAAAAGCACAGCCTCACCTTCGTCTCTACAGATTATGTTGCCTCAACATGCAGCATTTTGTAACCGCGTGATTTAACACTTTCATTTTTCTAGATGTGAAAAAGAAGCCAAGTTGCTTTTAGCAGAGAACAAAAAACAACATACTATTAAAAAAAAAGCAGGAAATTTGGACCTTTGGTAGTAAAGTGAATGGACGATAAGCTCAGTTACCGTGTGTAAAATATAGATGAATACATGTTTAAAAAAAATGATCTGTGTACTGACCTCAGATTTTGATTGGACTCGTCATCAGATGTAACGCCATTGCACACTTCCCCTGTGGAAAAACTGGTTTTTAGGTCTGCTCCATCAAAGCCCCCTCTCGCCCGTGTCTTCTTCTTCTTCCCAAACAGTCGTCTGAACGGCTGGAATTTGCCCTGTCGCCTCCTCTCTGGCAGCAAAAGGAGAATGGATGACAACCACAGCCACGTGCACTCACATCATTAATCTTTATATCGCACCCTCGGGCGAGATAACGAGCAGGACGGTGCCTATGAGCACATTCATTGTTACATGTGTGTACTTAATGAAATGCATTTGACAGAGTTCAAAGAAAACAAATCAAAACAGCAGATGGAATGAGAAGAAAACCTTGGCTCTTTGGTTCATACTTCTTTTACAGGAAGTGGGAAAGATGGACACTGCACATATAAAACAGAGCACCAACAGCCAAATACAGCACTACAGTAAATATAAACCTTCAAGGCTACACATATCACAGGTAGCACTGGGAGAGTCACTAATCTCTCAATCTGTGAGGTAATCACACGACAGGGCAGCTGTCATAAACCCTACTATTGCTGGCAAGCTCGGTGCTGATTCATGAGCAAGTGTTTGGCAAAAGCGAAGAATTTAACTTTGGACTTTCAGCAGGTATCTTTACCACCTCATCACTGTTCATGCCAGGAAGTTATAAACTCTTACACTACACTTTCCCATGTGTAAAGGCAAAAACGTGTCTGTGTGCTCTCGTTTCAGGGTCCAAACAACAACACAACTATAACAGTTTGCTTGAAAACATTTAACAGAACCTCGTCCAAACAGTAGCTCATGCAATTCACGATCCATCATAATTCAAAGCTTATTGCTCGTACAAAAAAAAACTAACAATTATGGTCCTGACCTTAAGCACAGTTTGATTGACGATGCATTAGGTGATCATTGTGCTTAAGTGTGATTAAATTCTGACCACTACTGTAGTAGGAGAAGCAATTCTTGCTATTTGAACATGGATGGATGACAAATTATGGCATGAGCTCATTGATTCTTCAGCTAAAATTGTAGACAAATAATTTAATGATCTTCTCCAAGAAAATAATGTGATTATTCCTGGGTTTTTTCTTGGTTACCAGGATCAATCAAATAGTAAATAAAATAAAATATGAGAGATGTGTCTCGCTTCGACCCAGTCCCTACAAACTTCCTGGATTCTTGCTAGATCCAGGAAATTTTTAGCAGTTCCTTTATCATCGTGACATAGAGCAAAGCTTGTGATATCTTAACAAATATAAGCCAAACTGAAATTGGGAGACATCCCCTGATGTTCTTGAGCTAATATCACAAACTAATCCAGATCCAGATTCTCTCTCCTGATCCAGGGATTCAGTTCATGCACAGTGTGGAAATGCTTCAACAAGTACTGCAGAACATTTCTCCTTCAACTACGGCAGCTACCCAGCTGTGTGTCTTACTTCTGTGTGTTTGTGTAGTTGTGAAGGTCCACTCCCTGAACTAAGTGGGTGAGGTTACAGAGCTACAAAGCTACTCTACACCACTGTGCAGACAGGCATTCACTGGGCTCTGCGGGTATCCCTTTCAGTGCTATAAGTAGAAACCGGTGTGGGATTTCACCTGGCATGCTGCTCACTAAACCAAAGGCATGATGGGAAATGTAAACTAATTTCCCCACTCCTTGACCCTGAAGAACTTGGAGGGTTTTTTTGTGTATGAAAGAGTGACGACATGTATACACAAACAATATTTTAGAAACTCAGGGTCAAGGGACAGATGTTTCCATCTTATATTTGACTCTGCTGAAGTCCCTCATCTTTCCAAAAAAGATCTATATTAAGACCTTTCTTTCCTTCCCCTAGCACACCCCGTCACCCAGCTGAAATCCTGTCTAAAAAACATAACCCTCATTTTCCTTTTCAAAAATGGTCTCAAGTATCGGCCGACATAAAAACTATTCAGTTTTTCTATAAAAAATTTAAACTACTGTTGTTTTTCTCTAAAACATGGATGTGACAGGGTTACCTTCCATTGTGATGACCCAGATCCCAAAGGATTTTAGGGATCATTTTAATAATTTGATGAACATGTTCATTCCTTTTCTTGCTGAGACTTTGCTGCTTTCATGACTTAATATGAAGCTTAGCTTAAGAAACTGCCAGTATGGCTCCTTCCAAATTGAATAATAATAATAATAATAATAACTAGCAAATCTATGGCATACAAATCAACATTTTTGCATGTTTTTGCTTCAGTCATAGTAATACTTAAGTGTAAAACCCGTAGGTAGATATTAGGCTGTAAAGCAGTGACTGACCAGGAATCACAGTCCAGTATATAAACCTCTATTATGAAAATGATGCTTATACAGGACTTGGTTCATATTTTTATTCCTAGTTTCTCATGGTTAGAGTACATTGAGGTGCAATTTGTCATGTGTTACTCCAAAGGCAAAGGACCAAAAACATATTCAGATATTGTGCTGTGAAGCTTCGGATAGTTAAAAAAATTCAAGCTAAACAAATTAAGTTAAGATTTGTAAAGGATTCATGAAAAAACTAATAATTAAAGAAAGAATTATTGTTTTAATATTGTGTTTCTGCTGCCTAGCATGGTGTCTTGCAATGTAACGCGCCCAAAAACTATTGATAAAATCCATCAATCAATCATTTAAGACGTTATGTCCACACAAGTCAAATGGATTTGGGTTTAAACTGTGTGTTTGGTAACCAAACAGAGATGAATCTAACTCTGAGCAATAAGGAAATCTATTACAATCGTACATTAAAACAAGTACTGGGTTTTTCTTACATTTGAGGAAGTGGAATAGGACTGCTAGCTAAAACACCGTGAGTCCCAGCATCAGCCTCCTGTCAGCAGCTGCGGAGGTAGCTTACCCTCAAAACACTGAGAAAAAAAACCTCATGAGGACTTTTCGACTTATGATTTATGAACTGTTTAATCGTTAAAAGCCTAAGTATTAATCTTAGCCGTTTAACTATTAGCAATTACCCGATAGCCACGTTAGCGTGTATTAAGGTCGCGGCTATGGCTAAACGATAACGTGGAAGCTAAGCAGCAAGCGTTATCAGCCCTGCAGATCTGTAACATTAATAAACCGTCAGTTTGACAAAATACCCAATTATTTGTCTACAAAGTGTTATGTTTGTGTTAAAGTCAAAGATAAAAGCTGATAAAAGCCTAGACAGAAACGTTGGCAGCCTACCTTAACAACTCTTAATTGATGAGCAACGAAATGTGGAGGTAAGGGCCCAGAAGTACAGCCTCAAGCAAGAGTAAAATAATCATAATAATATAGTGTTTAACACGTTTGTTAGACCGCTAAATGTAAGGGTTACTCCACAGCTGCCAGAAATTAAGCGTTGCTAATTAACAAAAGAATTTTTAATATTTCTATTTAGGTTCAACCACCAGTATATGCCCATGCTCCTCAATCAAAACGATATATAGTTATACAGGGGTTTTTCTACCTTTGTTTTGCAAAAAGCACATATCATAAAGATTATTATTATTATTATTTATTTGGCTACCAAATTCTCACCTCTTCAAAAAATAATTTTTTCTACTCTTGTGTAAAGCACCCATGGGTTTCTTGAAAGGTGCTATACCAATCTATTATTATTATTATTATTTATTATTATTATTATAGCTGTTAGGCTAGCGATTAAAACTAAATTCCTGAACAGAAAAAATCATTTTAGCGGTTAAATGTTTGATTATTTTTTGACTTCTCAAAGAAGTCCAGTGCCGGCTCAAATTTGGTTATTAAAACAATATTTAAGTTTGAAACTTGCCTAATAAAAACATAAGATTTTTGACCGTTTTCTACAATCTTTGTGTGTTTTGTTTTTTTACGACAAGTCATCCAATAGTTTTGTCATATCTTACAGTTAAAGTAAGCAGTAGGAGTGTGGTGAGAGCAGGTGGACACCTGGAGAGGTGGGAGCTTGCTCCAGAGAAAAGAGGAAGTAAAGACAGAATACACGTGAGTTAATGGGAGGGAGAGAGGTGTAACAGTGGAGCTGCCAGGAGTAGAGGAAATAAAGGTGGATGAGCCTAAATACCTGGGGTCAAACATCCAAAGCAATAGACTGTTCCTCAGAGACGTGAAGAAGAGTGCCAGCAGGGTGGAGTGGGTGGAGTCGAGTGTCAGGAGTGATTTGTGACAGAAGGATAAGAACAAGAGTGAAAAGGAAGGGTTACAAGGTGATAGAGACACCTGCTGTGATGTATAGCTTGGAGATGGAGGCACAGACAGGAGACCGAGCTGAAGATGTTAGGATTTTCACTGAGAGTGACCAGGATGGTTAGAAATGAGTATATCAGAGGGACAGCTCAGCTCAAGTGGACGTTAAAGAGGAAAGAGTGAGATGATTTGGACATGTGCAGAGGAGGGATGGTGGATAAATTGGAAAAAGGATGTTGAATATTGAGGTGAAACCTGAGAGGAGGTTCATGCAGAGGGTTAGTGTGACTATGAGATGGAGGCAGATGACCAACTGTGATGACGCCTAAAGAGAGCAGCTGAAAGAGTAAGATACCTTACAGTTACAGCATTTTTTGCATCGCACCAGACAACTTCAAAAAATGTTGTCATTGATGCTATCTTTATTTTTATTTTTAAAAAGCAGTACCTTATTTTTTGCCATTTGTCCCCTGTGGTTTTTCAAAATAAAATCAAATACCGTCCTTTCTATGAGTATTGAGTTTAAATTTCCTGTATTTTAATCTTTGTTTCTTTTCATGACATGCTTGTGTCTCTTCTTGATCAAATTGGTGGCATCGACCTGTTCACTCTCAGTGCAAATGCAGCGACTCATATTATGTGTG
>VOQK01026552.1:0-14420 GCA_015052645.1 Benitochromis conjunctus
CAAAAATATTTGCCTAACACGTTACTCTGTATGCTGAGATAATGCATTGTTTTCAGTATAATTCCATAATCTGGTTAAAAAAATCATGTAAATTACACCATTATATTTGACATTAAGCAGTGTGGTTATACGTAGCACTCTATTACACATTTAACATTTGCAGCACATAATGAGAAACATTATTGTTAGCTGCAATTACAACATTATCATTAGCTACATTAGCTGTTACATTCTATCTGCCGCTGTAATGCATACGGAATTAGTGTTTTTGCCTTTTGTTGTGTATGGCGATTCTTCTGACTTTGGTGTCAGGACTCAAGGGCAGCACAGGAGAGGAGAGGAATGAGAGGAGACAGTGGGAGGGCTGGCTTTGACAGGTGGAAGGATGACAACGCTATCTACCTGTATATGAGCCTCTCTGCGCTTTGATACACAGCAGACGACTGATTTTCCAACAGACAGATGTTATCGTCAACAGGAGATACAGGTGACAAATGACTGTCTGGGAGACAGGACGCGGGTGTGGGTGGAGGGGTAAGATGAAGTGGCACGTCTAGGATATATAGGCAAGTGAAGTGGGAGAAGTTTCAAGGAGAAGGGAGAAGGGTTATGCACATTAGAAGACAGTCCAATAAGTGGCTCAACACCTGGAGGAATACATGTGCACATTTGGTGACAGGTAACTTGAAATAGAGTCAAAAACGACAGAAGCCACAAAGGGAAGATGGGGAAGCGAGTCAGCGGGATATGCCATGCTTGGTAAACTGTGATAACTGGCTGGATGAGAGAGATGTTTCTTTCTTTCGTTTCTTTCTGTCTCTGAATTATTCTATAATAGGCAGAATATATATATATAATATAGGCAGAGAGAACCTGCTGCTGTATTGATCAATGCAAATAAAAAAACAAACAAAAAAGAAAATGACAAGGGGAAGACAAGAAAATAACAGTACATTAACAAGGCAGAGCAGCCATTTGCAGCAGTTTCAGATGTCATTGATAGTCAGCTAGTGTCTCTCGTCTGCACATGCTGATTGGAGACGTGTGGTAATATTCCAGTTATCCTGAAAAGAAACCACAAACCTGCTGCACTCTTTTACCCTGCGCTGCTGTCCTCTGAAGCATGAGACGCAGCTCAGTGCTTGTGAGCATCACAAAATGCAACAAGTCGAGCTGGATACACACACACACACACAAAACCCTTGTTGCTATGGAAACAGGGCCCTCAAAAGGGGCAAAGAGTTTTGAAGGATGCAAAAAAAAAAAAACACTCACCAAGGTTCTGACTTGCAGGAAACCAGCAATGTTAGAAACGGGGAAAAAAAATGTTAGCACTTATGCCATCAGCCGGTTATGACAACGTGTGTTTGATTTATCGGTAAGGTTAGGACGGCTGCTCTGTGGATGCTTTCCTCGGTGATTATTAGCTTTTCGACTCTTTCAGCACACGGAAAATGGTTTGGAACGCAGCACGGCAGCAGCCCACTTTGTGTTTTGTTTTTCTCTTCTGGCATTTGACTCGACAAAAGACATTAAAATAGATGTCTAATCCTCCTATGTTCACGTCTTGTCACATAAGCAGAGAGGGAGATGTGTTCGCACGAACGCGCACACCGAGGAGAGCCATGTAACTTATTCCAGGCTTTCAGACAGACCATTGTTATTTAGAGAACTCCCACCATCAGCCACACCACCCACACACCCACACACAGACACACACAAAATCAATGCATCCTCCAAATGTTTCACTCTTGGCAGTGTGGCCAATCCTTCAAAGCAGCATTTAGACATGAAATTCCAAAATTCAGACAATTTTTCAGTTAGTTGCTCTTCAAGAAATATCAGCAACAAAAAACACAGCTTTACAATAGCCAGGGAAAATCTTCACACACACACACACACCACCCAGGCTACCCCTTCTCATCGCTCCGGCAGCCAAACAAATTAGCGAAGGAGACTTGACCCCTGTTAAAAGAGAGGGCAACGCCAGGAAATTGGAATGCAAAACTTGATTAGAGACCTCGCACAGATGCATGTCACCGATATGCTACATCGCCCCACACGTGTTTAGGGCCTGTAATTAACACACACCACCGATGCTCGTCTGTGACAATGGACATGGGCAAGGGTGAGCAGATTAATTTTTACCCATCGGTACATGAATATGCAATTGTAATCAAGGCGTAATTACTCTATTTTGGGCCCGAAGCCTCCAGAAAGCATGGAAAGGCTGCGAAACTCAAGAGTTCAGGCCATGTCTGAAGCGCTGAAATGTTATTAATGTTCTGTGTAGCTGTGTAGGAAGCCAAACAAAAAACCCTGGCTATTCCGCCACAGAAATTATTCTCAATTCTACCCCCCACCAAAAAAAAGTTCACAATCTTCATCTACCAGAAAGTGCACAATCAAGCTCTGCATTTTTTAAACTTTATGTAATGGTTTTGTCCAGATGTCTGTTAACTGCGTCTTAACATATACCCTGTTCTCATTAGCCCATCACATTTAACTCTTTTTCAGGTCATTATGCCCTATTTTGTCAATCTGCAGTCTATTGTATCCATTTTCTCATCTATTATCCCCCCCCACCCACATCCCACCCTCTCTCTCCAGCGACGTCAGAGTACATAAATGCCAAGCAAGCAATGAAGAAGCAGGAGTGTTTCTAAACCCAAACAGACAGATAGATTTGGGCTGCTTATTCAACCCATTCGTCTTTGGATTGGCATTAATGAAAGAGCTATTAGACTGAGAACACATTAGGCTCTCCATATGTGTGTGTGCGTGTGTGTGTGTGTGTGTCCACAGAGGGGGAACATGAGATGGTATCAACCACTAAAGGCCAATAGTCTTTAAAAAAGGAATATTAGTTCTTATTACTGTTGAGCTTTTCTTTCAGCAGTTCTCCAGGTGCTATTAGTGTAACGTATCACATTAATGCTTCCTTACACACTTGGTATGACTCATCTTCGCAGATGGGCAAAGGATGTGAAGATGGGTCAGGTCTGTTTGCGGACCCGCGCTAATTACAGTCTTTAAATGTTGTAGTAGGAGCTGTTTACTCCAGTAAAATGAGCCGGGCGAGGCCAGCTGTTTTCCCGTCACTTTAGATGAACCACGCTGCACTGCTGCTTCATTCCCTGTTGACATTTAAGAACAGATGAACCGAGCTTCAATCTTAAGAAATAGGCTCCTCTATTACCTCCACCTGACACAGCGAGTCTGCCCGTCCCTGTCTCTGTCTGCTCCTCACACCACTGCAGTAGCAAACTCAATAAACAAACCACTTGTTCCTGTTCTAATCCATCTTCCTGAAAAAATAGAGTGTGACTTCAGTGATCGTCTCCTGCTGTTTTGGTGTCTTCTTTTCCCCCCAAAACCTAATTCACTTTAGACTTGATGGTATGCTTGGTAAATTGGAGTCTGAATTAGGAATGAAAAGAGTGCCAGGTCAGGTAAAACGTATTACTGATTGCAAAGAAACAAAGACTGTGTTATCTAAAACAGCTCCCGTTAGGGCTAAGTTAAGTTAATCCAACAGACAGCCTTAAATATTTCATCAGAGCTTGAGGTGAAGTTTGGATAGTGAAAAAGAGGGTTATTAGTCATGCCTAAATGTCTGTTCAAGTGGTATATAGTAGCAACAAAAATGATCAAGGGGAAAAGAGGAACGCAAGGTTCAAACAAGGTTCAAACAACTTCTTCCTTGTGATTCGGACAAACTGGAGGTTGTTTCGTGATTGCTTTGAATTTTTTTGCATTCAGCAACCAATTGCAACTAATGACAATGCAACATTCTCAGCAACTTGCACAACAGGCAAGCTGTCTCCAAGCAATTGCAGTCCAACTTGGACTGACCGCATTCACGCTCAGATAGCCTGGTGAAGGTTTGCAAAATCTTTTTGCAATTGGGGACTCGACTCAACCGGTTGCAAGGTTGCTGAGCACCTGCGTGCAGCTTAATTGCCATTCTTTAGCAACTATGTCACTATTTGTGACATAGTTCTTATTTTTTATGCTTTTTGCTGATTTAGCACATTAAATCATTGTCACAAACACAGTGGATGTATTGGCCGACTTGACCCCATTCAATCATAAACCGATAGCAGACTGTCTTACTACTATTTTATCACCGTCTAAATGCACTAAAGTCACTTTGAAGACTTGGACTGACTGTGATCGCAGGCCTGACCCCATCTTCAAAGTAACACTTTTCAAAGGCAAGAAGACTGCAAGTTCATTGCACACTGTTGGCACAATTTTGGCTGTGCTGGGGTCTCGAACAGCTGTTAGCCATAGTGTGACTGTAGTATTAGAGATAGGGTGAAGACCTCAGTCATTCAGGAGAGGCTAAGAGTAGAGCCTCTACTCCTCCACATTGAAAGGAACCTGCTAAGGTGCTTTGGGCATTGGAGTTGGATGACTCTAAGGTGAGGTGTTCTGGGCATGTCCTACTGGATCGAGGCTCTATTTCTATTTCATCTCTATTTAAACTGCTGCCCCATGACCTGGACCCGGATAAAAAAGATAAATGGATTAATGGTAGGACGAATTCACTGTCACACTGGATTTGTACTGAATGTTATTCCAATATTAAGTCTTTCTTTTTGTGCTTGGCACTAAGAGTTAAACACAGCTTTGGTGTTGAAGAAAACTGCTTGCTACAGCAATTGGACTTGACTTTGAAGTTAATGTCGTGGCTACAAACAACAGTAGGGACTGCTGACATCCTGTCTGTGAGGTGAGACCTTTACCAAACTAAAAGTATGGCTGAATAGAAAATTTAAATCAGGCAAAAACACACTGAGGATTTAAATGCCTCAATGCTTTTATAGGCAAATGCGTGTCCTCATAAAACTTCAACAACTCACCGGGCTGTCTGCTAACTGACTTTCTGTGGTATGTCATTGTCAGACTTAATGTGCAAAGCAGTGTCTCATGTCTTACAAAATTAGGCCTTAATGAGTATCTCCAGCCCCCAAAAAAGGTTGCAAAACCCTCCGAAAACTTTCTCCCCTCTAAAACTGCAGACACGCAGACGCCCTCGCTGACAGTACACGAGCATTTGATGAGCTCTATTGTCAAGGCGCTACATGATTTTACAGTGTCTTGCGCTTCCCTTTTGGCAAGCTCTCTTCACCCATTTATTACTGCATGTAACATCATGGACAAGCTGCTTTTCCTCCTCCTCCCTCCCTCCACTCCCCTTTTCTCCAAAAATGCCTCATCAAGGTCTGAGTCAATGTGAGCCTGTGAGAAATTAAATTCCCCTAATTAGGCCAGCAGATTTGCCTACTTTATCCTTCTGCCTCCCAAACCTCCCCTCATCGAGACAAATCTCTAATTAATCGCCGCATGCTGCTGTTGACTATACTTCAGAGGCCAGGCCTTAGTGAATAGTGAAGCTTCGTCACTCTAGAAATAGGATTCTAAAAAAGGCTATTATAATCAGAGCTCTTCTAGTATATGTGTGCATATTCTCTCAGAGGTTGTTCAGTGTTTACATCAAAGGAAAACTGATAGATGGCGTAACTGGTGATATATATAGCTCTGTGAATTTAGCAAAGGCTTGTACATGTTATATAAACCGTGCCTCCCTGTTTGCGTCCCGTCGGCCGTGTGACAGACTTTTGAGTGAATCTGGAAACACTGCATGTGGACAAGACGGCTTAATTGCAACAAGAGGGCATAAGATGGGGGGATTTCTGCAGATTTCTTCAGCTAATTAAGGATCAAAGTTGCTGGTCCAGACAACTTCAGAAGTTCAGATTGCTAACAACTATGTCATCAGTGCTTCATACTGCTGCTTCAGATCTGCAAATAGGAAAATAAAATTATTTTCTAAAAGGAAATCTGAGTTAGTGAGTGAGAATTTCTGCTTTTCTGGACTGCATATTAGACCCTTTCAGTCCCTCCATGAATAGTTCTGCTGGTTTTGTTTTGTTTTTTGGTTATTTTGTGTATTTTGAGGAAACATGTCAGGGTGGAGGGGTGTGCCTACCTGTACCTCCACCTATGGGCAGAGCTGTCCTTTCCCAGGCTTGAAAGCACACATCTGCAGTGCATTCACTCATTAAGTCTGTGCAATGACGGTGTCTTCCCAGGTAAACACTACGCTTCAGTTCACTTATTTTAAAGCAAAATTTCAATATAGGGATTACAAAAAAATTAAAATATCAGTTTATCAGAATATCATGTTTTTATAACCTTGTTGGCACAAAGTTTGCTTTGGGCTCCACTGCGAGACAGCGCACTCAATGATCTGGTTACATGGGGACAATTGCAAAGCTACACTTAGTGTCACATTTAGGCAAAACATGTAGGGTTAATTAAACTATAATTTAAGTAAAACCATGATTTTCTTTCCCCCTAAAACTACATTGCACCTATTGTCTAAGCCATGCAACATACAACAAATGACCAAACAAGAGTATCAGTTCTTGATTTCATTTACAGTTTCTTTAAATATTATTTCTAAATTTCAAAAATATGACCGATCAATCAAGCTTAAGAAAGTTAAACACGAGAACTGCTGAAACAAAACAATGCTAATGTGCAAACTCGCCAAGCAAGAATCTCGACTGAAATCCAGGCCAAGAAGTGTCATTTTATTACTGCTTTTTGTAATCTGTACCTGGTAAGTGTCAGAGCAAGTGTCAGAGTACTGTAAATGCGCTGCTTTAAAAAATATTTGTTTAAAAACTTTATCTCCTGTAGAGAATTTAAGAAGGTACTGGTCCCACTGATCAGCCAAAGAACCATGAAAAAAAAAACCTGTGTGACTTTGATTTACAAGCAAATACAACAAACCAATTCCTATCTCGTCTCTGTGCTGTAGAGCACTTGTTTATATATGGTGACTATGTAGATATAGTAGGTGTAATGCATAAGAAAAACCAATATCCCATACATCCACACACAGACACAACCACATAGAGTCACCTGCTGTTTACTCCGGCACTGCTCCCGTCCCACTAAACCTCAGTTAGAGCGCAATAGAAAATTCATCTCAGACTCTCAGCTAGTCCAAAGCAATCAGTGTGATGGGATTCAGCTAGCTGCTGGCTTTACATATTCAATCTGTCTCTATCCTCTTTAGATAAACATGGCTTCCCAGGGTCCCCAGCTGCAGTCGCAATGTGGCTTCACTGTAATGAGTCGAGGACAGCTGACAGCGATGAGGAAAAGTAGACCGTTTCGACTGGTGCACTGATAGGACCGTGTGTAGCTGCAGGTGACTGCTGGACTACACGAGGAGCGCAGTATGTGAGCCGTCTGTGTTTTGGGGGAGAAACATATAGGGTATATATGCCTGAGCAATTGAAAAATCTGTGTACAGTCAAAGTATGCGAGTGTAATCCATCTTGGAGAGGGCCCATGCATACCCATTTATGCGGAAAAAAGGCATCATTTCACCTTTAACCTCCTAACACAAAGAGACAGACATAGAAAAGCCTGAAGTTTCCGCTTGCAGCTGCCGCATCTGTCAGAGGTTAATGCATTTCCTATGAGTGCAGGGGAAAGACTAAAAAAAACACATTGTGTAGATGCATCCTTGTAACAGAAACAGACACACACGCGCGATTCAGATGCATAGAAATTGATTTTCCCAAGGGCCGTCTGGGCGTTTCGTGCTGCTCGACCGTAGTGTTTCTGCAGCTAACTGCTCATTCACGTGTGCCACGCAGAGATCACAGCAGCACTCTAAAGCCGGAGTCTTTGTAAACTTCTCAAACAAAATGCGAGCCAGTGCCGTTTCCCTCTCCCTGCTCACGTGAAAGTCAGTAGCTGTCCGTAGTTATTACTGCAGCAACCAATAAGCATCCCTGGAGGCTTGCTGGACTTCACAAATCTGATCTAGCATACCGTTAATAAACACAAACAGCACATCCGTTTGCCATAATCATGCTGATCCAAGTGTTTTTGAGGTCAAAGTTAGTCATTTGCTTGAATATAAAATGGTTTTTCTCATTTTGTCTTAATATCTTCAAACAGAGGGCGAAATTTAATGAACATCAGTGTTTCCATGGTGATGCGCAAAGGAATAAAAAAGCCCTGGTTGCCATGGGGTTTGAGGCGTATATTGAGTTAAAAGCTCCCTAAATACACTGTCAACACACTCAGCAGCCTCCCGGGACATAACAGGGAGGATCCATCCTATTCTCTCTCTCTCTCTCTCTCTCTCTCTCTCACACACACACACACGTGCGCTGACTGACTGACAGGGACACAGAGTGAAGACACTTAAATGCACGGGCACGTCAATCACCAGGGGAAAAGACAACAAAACAAATATAATTATTGATTTCCATATAATTATCGGTTTGTTTTAAAGTTGGTCTTTACGTCTTCAGTTCACAGTTGCATGTTATGGTGAAGAGAAAAGTGGGGAAAAGCGTGCTTGCTCTTTAACCTTTATTTAATTGGACAGGAGAATAAATTGCTCCTCACAAATGGCAAAAGAAGAGTTTAATTTGCTAAAACAAATGTGAAAGAATTCAAATAAAAATGTGTTTTTCGTTTGAGAGCATACTCTTTATCTTCTCACTAAACGGTATCTCTGTTTTTTTTCCTATTCTGCAGCAGTGACGTACACTTAAACACGCACGGAGAGGAAATGAGATATGAAAAAACAATTAAATCCTACAATTTATT
Source organism: Benitochromis conjunctus (assembly GCA_015052645.1). Taxonomy (NCBI): domain Eukaryota; kingdom Metazoa; phylum Chordata; class Actinopteri; order Cichliformes; family Cichlidae; genus Benitochromis; species Benitochromis conjunctus. Next base: position 8,653 of record VOQK01026552.1, read on the forward strand.
TCATTTGTATATATCTAAATCATTTCCATATATATTTAATTGAACGTTTTCTGTTTTTTTCTGAGTCGTTGTAGAAACATTTCAATTTTAACTTTGGCTATTCATCTCCTCTTCTTGCCTCTCAGCAGAACTCACTCTTCGTGCTGCCAAATGCTTGCAGAAGTCACTTCTTGCCGTTTTTTTAACCGTAAACTGTAGCTATACTGTCATAACCGACCTGCACACACATTATAAGTTATGACATATGTATTTGTGGTGTTTCTGATTGCTGTCCAGCTCTCTTAGAGTAACTGCCTGACTCCTGGCATCTCCTCCATGCTCATGAGGCTGTGCTGGGAGACACAGCAATCCTTCATGCAAAGGTAGATGTTGATATGCCCTCCAGGAGGAGGTGAACTACCTGGTGCAACCTCTGTAGGGTCCAGGTATCACCTAATGCTTCCAGAGGAGACACTGACCCAAGCCAAGAAGTAGTAAAAACAAAACCAGTCAGAAAAGACGAGGAGGTGCATGTGGCACTGCCAAAAAGGGGGAAAAAAACACTGAAAACGTTGTGAACAGCTTAAGGCAAATTCATAATTTGTCTATTCACAAGAGAAGAAAGAACATGATGAATATTTGACTTTTTTAATATTTGAACACTGATTTATTTCATCTGATTCTTCCAGTATTGTTGGAAACATCTTCTGAACTTTATTTCAGGATTTAACATTTTCAATCTACCTCTTAGGTAGATAGATGTAAGTTTGCTTAAGATGCTCCTCCTGTGACTTTCTGAGCAAACACCTCACAGATATTTCATAAAGGCCAGGTCAACGATCCTCCATGAGCCTCTTGATTTCTTATTCATTTGCCTTATATCGTTCAGATGGTGGGCTGTGGCTCAGGTGGTAGAGGAGGTAGTCTAGTTAATTGCAGGGTTTGCTGTCGGTGCCTGACCCTTCCTGTCTATAATCTGAAGTATCCTTGTGCAAGTATTAGTGGAAAGTTTAAATCCCTTGAGCAACTGTTCGGGTAAAATGATAGTATTTATTGTCAATAAATGCATAATTTTTTCTGTTTGTGATATTCTTGTTTTTGTCTTCACCTCGTCTTTGAGAGGTACATTTGGGAACAGAGGGAACCCCAAAATAATGTCAGTAATGCACATTGTTCCTGCAGTAAATATACTGCACAACACAGGGGACTATCCAGCCTATCCAGTGTACCACGTTGCTGTTGTGGACACATCCGCCCACGGCCACAAAGTAACCCAAATATGAATTGTCTCCGACCAGCTGCTTCTTTATCTGCTCTCAAATCCCATGCACCATGTTGGAGCAGAGATGTCCTCTTCCAGCTGTAGGTGGAGCGGTGGCTGTCTTCCATATCAGACAGAGAGATGACACCCTCTGCCTAGGGCCACATGTAATTACTCCCCCCACAGAAATCACAAGTGGGCCGAACAGAGGCTGCCAGAGATTTGTCTTCTCGCTACCAACTGACCCACAGTTTTGTCTTTTTCCTGATATCGTCTCTCTAACTTTCTCTCCTATTTTTGTGGCACCCACGCACAAACATTAATACCAAACAGTAACAACAACTTCCCTTAATGTCCACCGACACAGTTGAGTCCACAGCGTACACTCAACCCCGACACAGGCAAGCGGATTGCCAGATACTAACAACAGCAGCACCGCTGGGAGTGCTGAAGGTTGGGGCTAGGCAAACAGTCCCAGACAGAAACTAAACTACCTCCAAAACAGAAGTGTGCTCTCTGGTGTCACCGCTGGAGCTGCTGCACATTCAGAAAAGCATCACTGTTTGTTTCTGGGAGTCAATGCAAATCGCTTAAAAATTGCTTCTCTAATTACTGAGATTTCTAACTTTCTCTATAATCTACATTTGAATAAACCTTGTTTGAGACGCTCCCAATCCCACTTCTGGATTTCCACTTGCATTTCAGCTGCTTAACAAAGGAGGATGAGAAGTCACTGCCAGCGTGGGATTTAAAAAAAAGTTTCTTGCAAACAGAATAAAAGAAAGTGCTCTAGGATATCTACTTTCACCGATATAATGTGGATGTATTCATGGGTGCTAGATGTATAGTTGCCAGTCTGCATGGAGATGCCACCTGTTCTGCAAAAGCAGCCACAAACTCGCTAAAAATGGAACCGAACAGCTAATCGTCGGCCGTGAAAGACTTGTGAAAACGAGGCGAGCGGGCTGACCGACCCGTGACGGTGTAATTGTTGCACTTCTCTGAAATAGCAGCAGTCGCCACTGTTGCTGAGAAATGAAGATAATTAGCGCACAAACAACAGAAGGGAGGCAAACGGAATTAGGTGTGCACATGAGCAAACAGTGGCATCTTCTTTTGCAGAGACACTCGCGCGCACATAGACGCACTTTCTTCCAGCAAAGCACCAACACTTAGAGGCATGTGAGGGAAGCCTTACGTAGGCGAGGAGGGAGTCTACAGTACAGACAGTGTGATATTTCACAGTTTATCGTGTCGTCTTTCATAGCACCAAATCACAAGGATTCCACCTATGACTCAACAGTAAATAAAATTCTGCTATCAAAGGATAAATTGTCACTTTCTTGAGCTGAAGAAATTCTCAGTACATAACTCTAACATTAATAACACACTTAACATTCATTGTGACTTGATGTGTGTGTGGGGGGGGCTACATAGAGCAGATGCTGGCTGCTTTCAAGATGTTTCTAACCTTGAATTTTAAAATGTATTGGCTACAACTGCTCCGCACTTTTTTCATCTGAGGGACCCCCACAACCCTGTTCTCAAAAACTCAAAAATCCCTTTCTACTCAACAGCTTTTATCTTTAAATCTGTTCAAATAGATTCTGATGTGTTCTATGGACAAAAGCAGATTTTCTCTTGAACATTTGACATGTCTTCTGTGGTCTATTATGAGTGAAATGTGGGCTTATGAGATTTCCAAATCATTGCATTTATTTTTATTTGCATTTTACACATCAACCCAACTTTTTCAGAATTGGATTTGTACACATATGTTAGATTAACTGGTGATTGTAAAACGCCAGCAGGTGTGAATCATGGTGTGTTTCTGTTGTATTAGAGGAGGTCATCTTTCCATGCAGCCATTGTGATGCTTGTAGCTGAATGAACGTCGAACCGACATCACTGATGTTTGTTGAAATTATTCAAATTACTTAAGTGTGTTTTCTTTTTTTTTTTAAAGACAGGCTGAGTTTTTACTATTGTGTACAGAGAAAAAATGTTCAATAGACATCTGTTCATAACCGTGCAAAAAACAAGACAAATGTATTCCCTCATTCTTTCTTTGCAGTAATCTGATGTAAGAGACTGTCTGACACGACTTCTGCTCCGTGTGGAAACATCAACAGCTGTCTATGGTTCTGTTTTTGCCATTGTACCGCAGTGACGAGGGAGCTGATGTTGGTGTTTCAACCATTAAAATAGAGAGTGCAGTACACATGTATGCATACACAGAGAACTGAATAATTGAAGGTTTTATTGTATTTCGGGAATATTACACTGGCCGTGTGTCTCACCTATGCGTCTCAGCACTGGACTTTTATGGGATCTGCCACTCTGTGACAGAGTTGCTGTGGCTTTTGAACGCTTCCACTTTGCAGTAATACCGCTTACAGTTAATCCTGGAATATCAAAAAGCAAAGAAATTGACTTGTTGCAGTGGAGACATCCTATTACAATTTATGCCCAAATTCAGTGAGCTGTTGTTTGTTCATTTTTGTAAAAGGCACACTGCATGGCTAGGTACTTGATTTTTATATACCTGTGGCAATGGACTGAAAACGTGACTTAACACTATAGGATTCAAGGTTAGGAGGTATCAGCTTTTGTCCATGTAGTGTGTCTATAGTGCATCTTAATCCCTTCAGCTGTGTAGAAACCTATAAGACCTTCTTTGAAAACCCTCTGGAGTTAGCAGCAGTTGGTAAGAAACTGGGAATCCTTTTGATTTTCTAAAAAAAGAACATAAGTGGTTGAAGTGATGATATTAACAGCCCTATCAATGGCTAACATCCCCCATACTCGGGACTGATAACTGCAGCTAAATGGAAAGCAGCTGTTAACTAATGTAATAACTGATGTGAGAAAGAAATGAGTTGTGGTTTCAGTGTTTGTGTAGCTTTAACAGGAACATATATTGTGCTCATATTGAACTAAAGGACAAACATTCTGTTGAGGAGCAATAGTTTTGACACCTTCACATCAACAAAACATAATTTCTTATTTTCTACCCCTAAAAACATTTGAGTTTGAATTAATGGCACTTTGAAAGAACTCTTTGGGTTAACTTCGGGTTCCAAACATGCAAAACTTGCCTTTTTTCACCAGCCTTGAAAAGGCTAAAAAGACAAGGACTTTCCTGAATGCTGTCAAACCATGGTATTTTTCACCACTGAAGGCTATCTTGTCACTTTCTCTATTCATATGCGGCGCTGTAACGGCAACGCCATTACGAATTCATAAGAAGCACCTGCTTGGCAGTCAAATATATTCCTTTCTGTCACCTGTGTGTCTGTTTACTGGTTACAAGACCTCACAAGATGGGATCAACCTTCATGTTTCCCATTGTGGACAGCCTCATCGCTCTTGCTTTTCTCGCTCTCGCCCTCTCTCATCACATGAGGGACCCTCTTGTCTCTGTGAAGAACAAATGAGGCTGACCTTGTCTGAAGCACATGAGATGGATCCAGTATGGCGCATTTGCCAACCGCTACTTTGAATTCTATCTCCTCCGTTTCTGAAGAGGGTGGTAGGTGGCTAGCTTCACTCTATCCATTCCTTTTAATCTTTGCCACATTCATGGGATCTCTATTTTCTTCGGATCGTTCCACCTACTGTCCTCTTCTCAGTTCATTTCTTGTTCCCTCCTGGTCTTGATTGGTCCTTAACCTCTTCTCACTCTCCTCCACTCCTCACATCTTTTTTCCCCTCCCGTCATCCTGCGAGCAACACATTTTCTCCTCTCCATGTGTCCTTCCAACTTTGGCTCTTTTTTGATTTTTTTTTTTTGTCTGTGTGCAAGAAAAAAGACATCTCAAAAGCAATGACAGGGGTCACAGTCCAGGGTCAGCAATTTCTGCATGGAGCTAACGACTAAAGCTGTCATGCAGCCAGAATCTTGGCTAAAGTAAGACAAAGGAGAAAGAGTAAGTGAAAGGAGGATTTTGAAGTTAAGAGAGAAAAAGTAAATGTAACGTTTGCACCTTTTAGGTGCAATACTACTCTTTCAACCCGTGCGCGCAGTCATGCTGCAAAAGGGTGATTAAAGTCAGTCTTCTTCATCTTTTTCCTCCTCCACTAGTACATCCACCCCTTTCTTCCATTAAGGGCCATCAGTTCTAACCATGAAACACCACTTCCTGTGATTAAGTGTCCAATTAAAGCCCCGTTTTAGTTCGACGCCTTTTTTGGCTCATTGTATGAAACCAGATTTGAAATCACGTCTGAATGATACTCCAATATGAAGAAAAGCCCACGTAATTACTGATTGACTTCACCTGATTCAGATGTATTTAGGACATTCACATGTTCTTTCTGTGCAAGGTCAGATTACCTGCTGGGCAGAGCTGATTGTTCCTGTGTGTGCCAGTATGTTTATTTTGGAAATTAGCACCATGTAAGTGCTTCTAATTTTGCATCACTGTGCCAAAATCAAAGACTGTGCAAAAGGTGGATACGGCCTCTGGATCTGAGAGGTTGTGAAAGAGCTTCAAAGCTCCTTTCTGCCTGATAACCAGCAGCAGGC
>VOQK01026552.1:14672-27446 GCA_015052645.1 Benitochromis conjunctus
TTTAAATATGAGGCCACAAGAAATGTTAGTGCAAGTGGGAAAAGGAAAATCAAAACTATCAGAGAGACAGCAAAGACTGTCTAAAAAAAAAAGTACCCCATGTGGTTAAATCAGCAGTCTGATTCTTAATAAGAAAGGACACATTGTACTAGCTCAGTAGGACCAAAAGGCCTCAGCAACCACAGATAACAGATGATTATTTTTATGGTTAAGACATAATTTCACAACGCCTCTTCAGGAGGCTGGTGCATCACTGTCAAGGTCAACAATTAAGAGACGCATTCATTAGGTGCGATGTGACATGGTGGACTGGTATTGCCTGTATATTAACTCTCCTCCATATTTGCAGTAAGAAATGGGCACTAGTGTGGGAGTGGGTTTATGTGTCTCACAACTGCTGTAAGCCAATGGCTGTGACCCGGTTGGGTTAACTGAAGGCAGGTTTTTCTTGAATTCACAGTCTTGTGTACTTTTAGCCCTCACTGCAAACACTCACTCTAAACACTGCTGTGATATTTTCACTCTGCAGGTATGTCAAATCGTTAGACTCAAGATGGTTTTGATTAAAAATATTTATAATGGACACCTTGCTGCTCTGACTTATACAATGAAGATGCATTTTTTTATGTCTTTGTGCAGGCCAGAGCCTACTATACGCTGCAGCCTAAAGGTAGATTTGGCTTACTGAGGCTGGAGTGATTGCCAGCCTACTACTTACAGGGTGGTGGGTGTTTGGTCTTGGGTCTTGGAGGACAAATGCTGTTCCCTGTCGAAGTTGTCAGCATGTGATGTGTAACTAATTTGCGAAATAGCTGGCCCTGACACTGGACTATGTGTTTTCTCCCCTTTACAAGTGGGACACCGGGCTGTTATAGATTATATTTTAGAACTGTACTGGTTGTCGGCTTTTGCACACAGCTGAGGCTGCTGGTCAGACCTAGATTCTGTGTGTGTTACAGCAAACCACTAGCTACACTCAAGTACAACAAGGCCAGATCAGGCTTATGGGTAAAACATCTAGAAGAGCCAGCACTGTTCTGTTTAAAAAAGAAAAAAAACATTGAAATGGATGAAAGCATAATTAACTTGTACCAGAATGAAGAGAAAAGTATAGAGTTGGAGAGAAATGACTCACAATCAAATGCATACCACTGGCCAGAAGTGTTTATTAATGATGTGATTGCAAGGGATTTTCATTGAAGTATTAAAAACAATCCTTATATTCAAAATTATTAATTTGTTTGTTTAATGTTGAGTTTCTGAAAATGTGGGGGATGAATGAAAATGGCTGTAATTCCTAAACAGTTCATGCAAAAGGGGGTTTAACAAAGTTTGCACTTCAATCACAAACTGATTGTTTAAATTTAAAATTCACTGCGACGGCGTTCAGAGGCAAAACTACAGAAACTGTCTTTGTCCAGTAGATTAGGGCCCTACTGTAGCTCAGTGAACATTTTCCTGGCAAGTCTACAGGGTTTTGCAAATTTTCCAGTCATCTTCAATAAAGCAAGAAGTTTATTCTGTAATTTAAGATCCCGCTGAAATTGAATTAGACAATAAAGCAGGGCATGCTTGAGGGCCTGGGTCCTGCATGAGCTCTGAGTCGGACCTGGATATTTTCTCTTACGTTTGAAGTGAATGTGATTTGGTAGATTTTTCTAGGGTCAAGCTGTTAACCTTTGTGCCTTTCCAGTGTTCACATGAGTTTTCTTTTGCAGTGACACTGACAGGACATGTGTTTCTATCAGTGAGAAAAGCAAGCTGTAAATAGGTACATTTTTCTGTGTGGACCATGAGTGTGGCAGCTCACTGTAATATTTGATGCAGTTTCAAACACACAAACAGGTTCTGTTAATTTAAAAAAATACCTTTCATTACTGACTCGAGGATACTACGTGATCTTAGCTATCCATAGCATGAAGTAGAAGCAAAGAGTGAAGAGGAGCTTTTTTTTGTACTTTACACCCAGCTGTGATCGTTACTCTGTGCACACACACTTTTTGCAGTAGCAGTATGGGTTTGTCTCCTTTAAAGCTTTCAAGAGCTGACCTTGAAGTCCACAAGTGTGAATATAACCTGTGTGGTGGCCAGTTATGAAATGACTGTGTCTGCCTCTCCAGCGGAGTCACCACCTGCCAGGTGTTTCTGTGCCCTCCACACAATAAATGCCAAGATTGGCTCCAGTGTACGTATCCCTGTGAGAGTAAGGAGTGGGGAGTCGTCTCTTTGTATTCTTAAAAATCAAACAGGGAAATTTGCATTATTTGCAAATGTATTTTGAGACTTAGATAAAAGTATACACATACAAATAATTACATTAATTTGCACTTGTTTACTGATTTGAATGGTTATTTCTATGCAGCAGAGGTCAGTTATGCTGCTGAATGCAGCACATGGTCAAATGCAGTTTGATTCTGCAGGTTTTCTGTTTTTAAAAGCTGTGGGAAGTTGGGCAATAAAAAGACAGGCAGGGCACAAAGACATGCATGTTAGGTTAATTAGTGACTATAAATTGGAGGTGTGAATGTGAGTGTGAATGAAGTGTTGTCTGTCTTTCTGTTCGACCTGAGATAAATTGGTAACCTGCGCAAGGCGCACCCCGCCTATCACCCTGTTGTCACCTGGGATTGCCTCCGACACAACCATAACTCTGAATTGGATAAGTGAAAGAAAGTGGATTCATCGGTCTTTGAGTTGAGCTGTCTTTCACTCTGTTTCTTCAGTGAACTGCATTATTCTCCAGTGACGAGAATAATGTGCAGGTCTTGACTTGATTGCAGTTCCTTTGGGTATGCTATGTCATATGTATACTGGAGCTGCTCTGTTTGAATATTTTATCTGCGCTATAATATTATTTCATAATAAATCGCACCCAGTGTCATGTAACCATAACTAAAATATTATTTTGCCTAGTCCCTGGAAACTAAAAATACATGGGTTAACTAGATAGAAGGCTAACTTTAGATATCTAGCTGGCACTACCGAATTAGCTCTGACTTTTGTTTTAACAAAGAATGAATACTGACCCAGTACCCAATATGTTTTGTTTTTTTAATAGATATATAAAAAATATATATATCCGTATTTTTGGAGCTTTCATCGTGACAGCTCTAAGTTGTCCCTTTGAGTGTCTCCTTTGACTCAAAGAGACAAAAGAGAGAATAAGAGAGCAAATTCCTCACAAGAAACACTCTAAAGTACAAGAATATGAGAGAAAGTAGCTGTATCCCAAGCCAGAAACAACCGGTCACTCCCGCTAACATGGCATTAACTCTTTCAAAGCGTCTGCAGAGACAGGATGTTAACACCAAGCTAGTACTGTAGCAAAGAACCCAGGACCCTGAATGATGTTAAAGCTGAGTGCATGCTGACCCCAGATAGGCAGTCAAAGCAGTCAGGCTTGTATCATTGCAGCTTCCATTTCCCACCAAACTCAGCACGCATTTGCTCTCCAGGGCTTCACACCAAAACCACGAAGTGCTGCGAGACATTAAAATGTCCTCCATTGCTTAACATTGCAGTCTATTTAAAGAAATCAGCATTATTTCCAACTCTGAGTTGGAACAAGTTCTCGGACACCTTCAGAAGTCCTTGCCAGCGCTAGCAGCTGCATCGTTAGCTCAGCGCAGGTACCTCTCACCTCGGCACTTCGAGGTGTTCTGATCGAGCTTCTGGGCTGATTAAAAGAGCGCCATGGGCTATTGTGGAAAGCCTGTGATAGCTTTGAGAGGCAGGTAAAGCACAGTTCAGCACCTGATTGCATTGTGAGGAGGAGGCAGGCTGCAGTTAAAGGAAAAATCAAATGAAGACAAAAACAAAGGAGGGCCTCATGAGAGCCGTTGGTTTTCTGCAGTACGAGCTGAATCCCAGGCTGAAGCCGTGAAAATGAATGAGAAATTGTAAGACAATCCATGCTGCTTGTGTACTTTAAGCATTACCATGAAATTAACATACCATGTCACATGTGTATTTGATGTCTGTGAAGGTTCTCAGTCATCCAGGTCATCGTAGTCTAAGGAGCTTGGAAAGAAAAAAGCAAAAAGCGTCTGGACTTCTTTGAGTTGCTTGAAGACGTTTCACCTCTCATCCGAGAAGCTTCTTCAGTTCTAAGGTCAAATGGTGGAGAGTCTCAGATTTAAGCCTTATGGGAGTGTCCCCCCCCAGGAGGGACAATGGCCCCTTAATGATCCTCTGCCTATTCACACGAGTATTTGATCCTTTTTTCTTATCTGGCCCCCAACATGATGAGAATCTGCACATCAGTTATGTAATTAACGCTGCTGCATGTTCCCTTCATATTGGAGAAGTTTATAAACAGCTTAGGGATAAGGCACACAGTTTATTTCCCATGTTCCCAGAACTGATAGCATATTAATTAACATAATCCATTACAGCTTAACTTGGGATTTTATGTAGATAAGGTACAACAGAAATGTATCCTCTGATCAGAGCCTTGAGTGATCAAAACCTCTGCTCCCTCCTTATAACTACAGGTTATGTGAACTTTGACGTAACAGGCAGGAGTGCACTCAATGCAGAATAAATTGAAAAAGATGAAAGGAGGGGGGGAAGAAAAGCCTGAAACAATCAATTTTCCAAGACACTATTTGAAGATTCAGCGACAGACGGCAGCAGGGAGAGTTGAGAGGAAAATCCTCCGAAGGGCTGGTTCACTCTGTCTCTCCTGCCTCATCGCCGAGTAGGTAATAAATAGAGGCAGCGAGTGACTGGCTGAGTAAATACAATGTGCCAAGCAGGCTCAGTCTCTGAGGGAACAAGGTATGGCAATAGAGAGAGAAAGGATGAGATTGGAAGTGGTGGAGGGCTTGGAGAGACAGGAAGGGATGGGAAGCAGTGTGAGAAGGATAAAGGTGGTCTTAGAGTCTGAGAGGCTAGAGACGAGCAGGATAAAATCAGCTGCCTATAGGTGGAAAATGGAAGAAGACATGGAGAGAGTAAAGATGAGGTGGAGATTGGAGAGCTCTGTTAGAAATGAACATCGTCTGAGAGAGGGTGAGGGGCTGATGGAGAGCAGGATGAACCTGAAAAATCAACAATGAAGGAAAAAAATGGCAGAAAAAGGTATAAAAAGATAAAAAAAATAAAAAGGTGAAGATAAAAGGCAAGACGATAAAAAAGACAAAGGTGAAAGAGGGAGCAGAGAGGAGAAGAAAAGACTCAAAGAGTGAAAGAGGAGAATGAGAGAGCAAAATTTGGGAAGGTGCTGTTCAATGACGGTACAGAGGAGGGGCATGGCCCACCTGCAGGGAACAGTGAACATTTAATTTAGCTTCTGCCAGCTGAAGAATAGCAAGACTGTGAACACACGCAAAAATGCTCACGCTCAGATGCAGGTCGTGCTTTCTGACAAATAATCAAAACCTCCAAATACTGAGAAACACAAACAGCCAAGCTGAATCACGGGCTGCAGGGAACTGAAAACAGTAATAATTGCCACTTATTAACTCATGCTAATTGATACAGATCAAAGGGCTTATTCTGGTTTTGGCATAATAGAAAATTCTCTGCAATCCTAAGAAGCACAGGTAGGGATAAATAAATACAGTGGAGATGGATGCTAAGTAAAATGCAAAATAACTATGGTGAAGGATAGAGCAGGGTACGTGAGCGGTGAGGCTGTTCCATGTTATTATAAGTAACACGCGTTCTGATGCCACGTGTGTCTTGTAGAGATAGCAGTTCTGCTTATACCGTGACCTTGTTCAAAGCAGGGTCTCTGTCTCCTTGATTCTTCTCACAAATGTAAGAGCTGAGTAATTACATGCTGTCCTGTAAAATGATCCCACGAGGAACTCCGTGTCTTCAAAGCAAGGCTGGAGGGTGAGGCAAAGAAAAAGTGGACGGGGATAAAAGGGTAAAAGATGCTACATTCATTTATTTATGATTTTTTATTTTTTTTTACAGGAAAAATGCAAAATTTGCAAATAAATATTGGTTCATTTTGAATCAGATGAGGACAAAGAAGATGGGCTATGGCTATGTTTACCACTATCTAGCAGCCCCTCTTCTACAGTCTGTAAATAACTGGTAACTGATGTTTTGGGAGAACGATGTTGTGCCATATTTGTCTGAAATAGGATTTTCTGTCCTACACCGGACTTGCTCATCCATGTCTTTATGGACTTTGCTTTGTGCACTGGTGCGCAGTCATGTTTGATCAGGAAGAGGCCGTCCCCAAACTGTTCCCACAAAGTTTGGAGCATGAAATTGTCCAAAATGTCTTTATATGTCAAAGCATTAAGAGTTCTTTCACTGGGACTAAGGGGCCGAATGGCATCCTATCACGGTACCATGTAGGAATTCACTGAGCTTCTGAGAGCGATCCATTCTTTCACAAGTGTTTATAGAAGCAGTTTGCATTAGGTGCTTGATTTTATACACCTGTCGCTGTGAAAGTGAATACATTTGGGAATATAGTGTATATGTAAAACACAGGAACATACCATCCCATACGTTCAGGTTGGCGCCACTTAGGTTTTTTAATCTGATAAAAGCCAAGCCGGCGATTTTATTCCATTAAAACAATAAAAATGTTAGAGAACGTGTCTCGTGCTCAGCGTTCGGTGTTCTCGGCTTACATGCAGCCAGTTGTGTGAGGAGAATGTTTAAGATTGCCCAAAGCAGTCAACCACATCCTAAACGGGCTTGTAACCAATTTTCCGGTCAATGGCCGACGAGCATTTTGTACACCCTTGCTGTTCTTTTTTTTTTATTTTCCCTCTATTCCAACCGAGCACAGCAAACCCACAAACGGGGAACTGTCTTTCCCAAAATGGCTGTGCGGTTTGAACAAAAGCTCATAGAGTGCTCAGTGAGGCATCGAAGGTTAAGTATTCATTAAACCAAGAGAAAAACAGATGCCGTGAAAATCAAATTCAAAGCATCTATCCATGTTTGCATACGGTTCACAGAGAGAATATGATGGGAGGACCGATGAGTTCATCTCACCATATAAACACATGTACGCTTTACTACACACCTAATCTGTATTTAAATTGCACGGCACACACCATCTGCATGCATGCATAAATGCACTCTGACATGACTCCACAGTCTGAGTTTATTATGCAACAAATGTAGAGGCCGATTTGCTTTCATCCACGAACGCAAGCGACAATGTTAACAATGACAGTAAGTGACACAGAAGTGTTGGTGGTGTAGATACGATACTCTTTATTGTTCAGTCCCTCTTTGCTGTGACAGTGATGGATAAGGCCAGGCCGCTGACAAAAGGCAAGGACAGAAAAGTACATAAGAACAAACGCGGCATACTACAAAGAGAACAGTTTGGCTGCAACTCAATAAGCCAATTTCACTTTCTTTGCTTGTCATCACTCTTGTTACCAGCCTCAAGGTGCAGCAAGCAATTACGGGGGAAGGAGATGGACTCATTTGAAAGAATACTGATATACTGAAAACTTCTCTACCAGAAAAGAAAGGAAGCTCCACCACTGTGCATTTTAAGACTACCTGAAATATTTAAAGACGTGCCTGATGGGCAGCAGTGGAAACAGAGTTTCAGGTTTAAAATATGCCCGGTGGAGTTTTGAGTGCTTTTCCTCCAAAATACAATAATTGCAAAGCTCATTTTTTACATGTTTTAAATATTGCATTGTTTACATCCACAGGAGATTATGGGCCATGGTCAAAATAGAAACAGTGTATGTATGGATGGCTTCATAGTGCTATAGAAACCCCAAAGGGCATCAGTCAGCTGCTTTAAGGGTTTCTCAAGTCTTAAATCACATAAGCTTGTTGTGGTTAGCGGGAGCTGCACAAATCTGATAAACAAGCTCCTTGTTTGTGTCTTTTTAGGTTCTATTATCCACTAATAGCTAAATGCACCCTAAACTGGGTGAGCTGTTTGATTAATGTGGGCACCTTCCAGTCTAAAGCTAAATCAGTGCAAAGCTCTGATGATGGTGGCTTTCTGAATGATGCTGTATAGAGTTGCTGTACAGGACACTACCACATCTGAATATTTGTGCTGAAAAGTTAAGAGTGATTCCCACCTTCACTGTAAAATTGATGTATGAAACGGCTGCTGTTTATTACTACAACGAGCACACAACATGTTTGCTAGAAGCACAGATTACACACAATCATGATCTGTGGGATTATTTTCTATAAGGCAGCGCTGCACCTGCAATGTCACCAACTCCACTCTTTTATTGTATCACAGTCTTATAAAAAGAATGATAATGACAATCTCAGGGATAAAAACCTACATTTTGATGAAAGTTGAGCGACAGTTTCCTGCCACGACTGGAGTGTTTATCAGCGGCTCGATACTAGTGAGGATCATTTTTTGTGCGTTTTAGAATATCAACTTAATTAAAAACACACAAGGCTTGTTCTGTTAACCTCCCATCAACAATGGTCAGGAGTGTTTACCACTTTTGCGAGCCGCCCCCTTTGATACAAGTTTCCCGAAGCCCTTCGAACACGATCACTCATTCGAATATAGCCTACTACTACTCTCGGGTAATCTATACATATGCATGAGCTCCTGCTTTACACCACACTTGATGCTTGGCAGCACTTTGCTTGCACTCTAACAAGCAGCTTTTCTTCAAGTGTTTAGTCATTTTTAAAACATTCATTTGCAACATAACGCCGCATGAAAATCTTGCTAAGACACATTAACAAAACAATCATTAAATATTGAATTGCAGTTCAGCCAGTCGACCTTTGATAATCACCCATATTTATGTAATGAACAGCAGGGTAAACTTCCAAAACACAGCTATTTCACAATCTTGTTCCTCCCTCAAAAAACAGTTTAAAATATAAATAAAAACGGAGTGCAATGATGCGCAAATAATTTAAGACCCAAATTTATTTGAAAATGGTACAAAGACAACATATCCAATGTTAAAACTGGTAATTTTCTAATGTCTCTTTTGACTATAATGAATATGTTTTATATATAATGCCAATCTCTTGTCCCAGAGACACAATGTTTTCCACTAACTTGCATCATCTTTGAACTGGGGAGACCAGCTGCTGTAGTTCGAACAGTGAAATATTTTCTTAATCTTACTTTTTTTAAATAAGATTTCTAATGTTTCGCAGATTAGAGCCTCCTTTGTCTTTTGTGCCATCGGATTAGTAACAGGCCTGCACTAAACTGGCCAGATTAACTCCCCGAGTCTTTCACTACAGAACCGTGCTGTTGTGCCACACGCAGGTTTGCATTGTCTTGGAGAAATAATGGTTCGGCATTAATGGTGCTTTATAAATGTGCAAGCTGCTCACACCACGTGCCTCAATGTTTTCTGTGTATTATTTTCAATGTCATGAAATAATTTGCGGATGATCGCGTTCTGTTCATTAGCAGTTTACAGAGAAGTCTCAACTTTTTCGGTAAGAGAGTTATTTGGTCAATTTTAGTGGCATTTTATTATTTTACCGTTTTCTCATCTTAAAATATGTAAGACACGAATTGATATTACACAAGGACAAAAGTACTGGGCCATCTCATTACATCTGTAGGAGCTGCTCGACCATGGAAAACAATGCCATGAAGCTCCCGGTGCACAATTTCTGTGCTGATGTTAACACCTGCAGTTGAGTCACTTTTATGCACTGCGTGCATCAGCACCCCGTTCTGTAACTTTACGTAGTCTGCAACTTTGTGGCTCAAGTTGCTGTGCTCCCAATGCTTCCTCTTTGAAATAACACCTCTTACTGTTGGTTGTGTTTTAAAACTTGCAAAGGCAGAGTGCGCTGCTAGAGGTGTGGCCCAATATTTATGTCCATATAGTGTTTTTACAGGGAAGGTTTAAGAATCTTTTGGAATAAATGCCCTCCATTTGTCATAAAATGTGGTCTGCTTTGATTCTAAGTCACAATCCTGGTTCACGAACCTTATCTTACAACAGTACATCAAAGTAAGACCATGTATTTTTGAGAGGACATACGAATTTACATTCATTTACGGCCACTTATTCACTTACCAAGGGGTTATTCAAAAACTATGAAGGAAAGGAAAAAGGAGAGACTTCTTTTTTTTCTTTTTTAAGTCAAACTGACTCCCCAGACACTCATTTTCACAGTCTCTTAGATATTTTAGTTTACCCGTGGTGTTTAAACCAAATCCTTTAACGTGATTATTAAATTGAATTTCTAACTTTCTTTTGATAATTACTGCATCCCTAGTAACATTATGCTATGTTACACATATCACAGATTTTCTATAAAAGCCATATAATAAATCAGAAGCAGGAATGCCCGATGCCTGGTGGTCCTACGCCACTGATGGTGAATCAGTGTTGTCCAAATACGTAATGGCACTAAAATGCTGAGACATAAGCAGAAAAAAAAAAATCATTTCCAACCAAAGACTTTAATTCCTCCCCCCCTTGACCTCTTTCACACGCATACCCGTTCCCTACCGACCCAGAGCAGGAATGCAGCTACAAATACTGTAGGCACTGTGACCATGAAATACTTTCACTACAAAACTTCAGAAAAACAACATGTCCCCATCATCCCAGCGTGTTTGAGAAAATAGAGAGGATTCCAAGCTAGTCCATGTGCAGCTTATAGAGTCTTACAAAGAGTCTTGGCAGAGTCTTTCAGTGAGGTAAAAGACACTATTTGATTGGGTCCATCAATAGGCAGTTTCAGGGGAGTAATTCATCCCTTACTTAGCCAGGCAACACAAAGACACCTTTTCATATTCTCCTGGAATTGCCTGCAGTGAGTGTTTCGGTGTCCCAGGCATTTTATCTGTAACGCCTTTAGTGTCCTTCAGACGCTCCAAATGTCCTTTCACACATTGAGCCTGTGATTCACAGTCCAGAGGCACTGCAACATTGTCCTCGTCAACCATACAAACAGATTTGAGTTCAAAGACTCTCGGGTTAAAGGTCACCACTCTGAGGTTCAGGTCTGGCTTCCTGGGTGTTCCTGCGGCCCAGTCTGGGAAAACGTGATGAAGTTTTCGACCGCGGCGTCTTGGCTCCGCCATCGTTGGCTTGGGGCGTGTCTCTAGATAAGAGAGAACAGCAGGAAAGAGAAGAAAGAGACGTGGAGTTTAAACGAACATCTGCTGAAGTTTATTACCAAGTTTATTATTCAAACGCACCACTGATGCTGCGTCTGGTGGAATAAATGCATCATTTCCCTTCTGCCACAGAACCTCTCCCCTTTGAAAACCAGCTAATAGATACATTTCCATTTTGCTTCTCTAATTGACTGTTTGTTTCCCTTTAGTTACTATTACTACATCTGCCAAGATTCTCTTTTGGATGGCTCATTTGCAGTTTACTATTACAACAGATTCATTATTCAAAATTTGGAGCAATTTTTGAAACAAGAGGTCATTGCTTTTAGACACAGGGTGACAACAACAGACTTCTCATTTCTAATGAGTGTGTTTTTTTTTTCCTGTGACTAACCGATTAATTCACAAATACCTGTGAGTACTACTACATGGACTATACACATGATGGTTACATACAAGATATCAAAATCAAGAAAATTTATCAATGTAGAAAATATGGGAATAAAATTAAATAATTGTTTTTCAATTCAATGCAATTTTATTTATATTGTATTGTAAGGTAAAGACAGTGAAATAAAAGAGAGAAAACCAACAATGAGATGACCAGCCACGCCCCCCCCCCATTAGCTGGCGAAAGTGGGAAGAACAAACTCCCTTTTAACAGGAACCCAGGTTTTGTGTTGTAAAGCCACAGAGCCTTGTCATTATTTGTGTAATTTAAAGAAATATGAGATCAAATTCTAAAAGTCTATTTCTCTTCTTCTTGGCTTACATATTTGCTAATATTCCTAATCAAATGCTAAAACAAGACAAAATCCTTTAAAATGAATTATATAAACTTATATTATATAAACGTATATAAACTTCTGCTATAGTGTAAAGCTTGAGCTTTAGCATTGATTGTACAATCATCATGACAATGAACGAGAGGCACTTGTCAAACAAAGGAAATCAAAGGCAGGAGCCTGAACACGTGGAGCTGAATGCTTTCTCTGTGTACCCGTGTTCTCCTGCTCAGATTTGATTCCTTTCAGAAACAACCAGCAGCGGCTGCAGCAAATTAGTCATTATTTCTCAAATACTGTATATAACTCAGTCACCTCTCACTGCTGCTAGTGACATAACTGTGACCATTAAGTGTAAATAAAAAATGTACACAGTCCAAAAAAGTCAGCCATATTTTTTTGACACCTTTAGAAGCTAAAAGTCAGCATCTTGGCTGCTTCACAACAAGCAAAAGGTGGATCAGAATGAGAAATCAGGAACATTGTATGCTCATATATACTTGGTCAATTGCAAAGTGGCCACAACCTAAAGCAGACCCTTGATTGTTCTCAGTTTTGCCCTAAATGAAACCACAATTTATATAATATTACATATTTTTGATTAAATACCACATGACACTAGTGTTAGGACTCATATCAGAAGAGTGTTTCCTGATGTCTTTTTTGCAGTATCCTGCTGCACGTCTGAACTGATTTCACCTATGTTACCTGAATGCTCCATCTTTCTCATACAGTCTATGGCAGTGACTCTGTAATAGAAGCAGTGGGTTCAACTGGTCAAGTAGCAATAAGGAAGAGAGCATTTCCCTCTTGATGTCCAAATGGCCCAAATTAATGATGCACCGCAGCTGCTGGAGGTATGATTAAGATTAGCGGGGACATCTGAGCTGTTCAGTGTTAGTGACTTTCATTTCCACTCGAACAATATGGGCTAAAAATAAATACACTTGTGTCATG
>VOQK01026555.1:0-17060 GCA_015052645.1 Benitochromis conjunctus
AAATAACAGGGGGTGTAAATAACAGGAAACAAACAAACAAAAACATATATAAGTTGTGATAGATTCTTGCCACACTTTAGAAGTGAAAAAGAGAATTAAAAGCACTGAACATCTGAAGAATGTATAGGTTAATATTTCTGTTGTTGTACGCACCTTCGGGGAAAAATGTGTATTCCCTGACTGATTGGCCGGTGGTTGCTGGATACTGGTCAGCGACCCCGCCCCCCCAACCCCCAACCGTGAACATGGAAAAATGTGCCAACTGGCAAAAACTTTCTTGTGATTGCTTTGGTTGGTAGCAGTTACTGCTGTTGATATTATTTTTAGTTGGAAGCGTGGCTATGTTCCTTGTGACAGTGATACACTGTTAATCCTTTGAAGCACAAAGTTTGACCCACAACGTTTCAGCTTGCGGCACATGCACCAATGTTAGCAAGTTGTTGGACATGAGAAGAGTTGTTTTTCAGCGTCTGTGCTCTGTACTGTAATTGCCCTTCTGTCTCAAGTCTGCATCATTTGGGAAACACATAAGGAATTATCTGGATATGTGCATCAGTCCAGCCTGCCACAGTTCAGTTTGTTCATTAGACGCTGTTGGCAGTCAGATGTCAGCTTCCGTATCCTTTTACCCATAAATCCCTGTGTTTTGGCATTGTTTGCTCATTACATTTACTCTCCTGTCAAATGTCAAAAGACTTGGGTTGTCAAAGGACTGATCTCATTTCTTTTTCTCTTTCACAATAAAGCACACTGAGACATGACTGTGATATCAGGCTACACAGAGAAATTTGAGCTGACGAGTCCCAGTGAAGACGCCGTGCGTGGATTATAGAGAAACGAAACGCGACTGTTGCATTTGCTCAAGTAATTAGTTTCCTGATGAAACCCACATTACTTGGTGAAATTTACTGCCATTAAAAAAGAGCACGCTATGCAGCCACATTAGCTACTAAGAAGAGTCAAATCAGCACCCATTTCCAACATCTTGTTCATGCTAGTTGTCCAGCACATAATAATATGCCAGTGTTGCCATGGTTCCCCCTGTCCTGCACTTGCTGACCTGCCATCTCTCTTTCCTCCTGCTCTACGTGTTTTCCCTCTATCGAGTGTGTGGATGGATCTGTGCATTGACTTTCCTTACCTCCTCCCGCAGTAATGTGGCTTCTTTAGGCTAAGGTAGGCACACACGTGTCACACTTACCTGCAGTATTAACTGTGGTTCAGCTCTCCACTCCTTGCTAGGGCTTTGCCTTACTCGGTGCAGCCGAGGTGTTAAGGCCACCGTGAAAACGTACCTTTACGTTTATGTTTGTAGCTTTATGTAGAAACAGAGGCAGGAAGTTCTGCTAAAGGTTCAACAAGTTTTTATGACATTTAAAGTATTACAAGTCAAGGTTTGGCATGTATTCAGTGAATGAATGAATCAGTACGGATCTGAGTCCTTCCTGTGTAGCCAGTGTATTTTTGCATTATTTCATGCATATTTTGACACTTTTTTGGATGTAGTGGATTAAAGACCACTATTTTGGACCATGAACCAAACGTTTCATCACATTTCTATCATGATTGCATTTTTCCTTTTGGAGTAGGGACGAGCCTCGGTTTCAGGGGTCTGTACAAATTTTTGGATGCATTTTGCAGTTATCCATCTCAGCATCAAATGCATGTATACATTTGATTAACTCAATCATCATCTCATGCACGCATTTTACTTTATCACATATTCCACTTAACACATATCAGTACAGAATGTGGGTGTCTTACAACTCAGTACTGTCCCTGAACAATTCCTGTGTACTGATGAGCTTATCTGTGGTATGTAGGAGATGCAGTGTAGGAGACTGTTTGACAAGCTAATGTCCAAGTAAAGCTGTAACTTCTGCGTTTCACTGCTTCGTATTTTCATTTAAACACCAAAACAAAAGCTGGCTTCAAGCATCTTATTTGCGAGTCTGTAGAATAAAACTGTATTTATTCAATTCAAAAAACAAATGTGATATGAAGATTTAAGTCTCACAATGCTAATTTCATCTGAGTGGAGTTCATCACTTACTCCACACAACATGTTAGCGACGAGCGGCGCCACCTGTGTGTTTCCCACTTTGTTTTGGGTCCGATGTACCAACCACAGGTGGCCGGATCAATGTGAAACATTTAATTACTGTTGTGACAAATGGCAGAGCCATTTAGCAGGGTTTGCTGAGCAAATGATCTCAGTGATTGCAGTGGGGGAGTGTGCCATGATTTATACTGACAAGCCATGAATTATTAAGCTGCCAGAGCTGGCTGATGCCCCGAAGCCATATTTCTCTTTGTAGAAGGAAGCCCAGCAGGGGCAAACAAAGGGGACACAAAGGGGATTTCAGTGTGAGCCACCCACAAGGATGGAGCTGATGGAAATTTGGGTTTGTATTGGAAGTGCCAGACGAATAAGAAACTGAGGATTTAGACATTCCCACAGTGTAGTTTGGGAGAAGGGAAATGACTCACAAACTCATGAATGATGTAAGAAAAAAAAGTGAATACAGTCACTGTATATAGATATATATCTATATCTCTCTCTCTCTCTATATATATATATATATATATATATATAGATAGATATATATATACACATATATATATATAATGCTCTCAGCGTTAACGCGTTCATCACGGTTAATGCGATTAAACTTTTTAACGCACTCAAACCCGTCTGGAGCGCAGAATGTTAAGTTCATATTGGGCTACTGTCTACACATATGAAAACAACTAGACAGGGCCAGGCAGATCTGCTAATCTCAGGGCCATCTACTCATGTTCTTTCATCCATGTCGCTTGTGATACTTTCTCTATGCTAGAAAAGGGAAATAACTCCAACCTATGGTGACAGCTGTGCATTTACACACACTTTTGTAACAGTGCACTTGATCTTTTGAAGTAGATCATAGACAGTAAAAATGATTAACGTAGCCATCGTAGCATGTCACCGATTGGCTTTAGATTCTGCAACTTGAAGCTACATCACTTGTGTGAATTCTGAATTGTGTTAGCAAGCTGCATTCATAACATAACATAATCTAATCTAAATAACATTCAAGGTGCACGCAGGTGTGTAGTTCTTGTACGGGATTCACTTTTCAGTGAATAATGCACTAACTGCTTCTGTGATTTTATATGCATTTGAGTGCTTCAACACAAACAAGCCACACCATACTGAACAAGTGGTCTATCTGCAGGAAGTTTCTAACAGCTTCATTAGGATACATGCTAGACTGACAGCAGCACACTGCACTGAGGAACGTTTAGCTCAACTTTTCTGTCATGTTGAGCCTTGATTCAAGCAAATACTGTCGTCAGATGGCAAAAGAAAACTAAAATTAGATCACTGTCGCAGTTCGCTGATTTTGACATAGGTAATGGCACGGCGACAGTTCAAGTAGCATAAAATAAGAAGCTGGGTATGCAAATATGTCCTCAATCAGCTAGATCTTACACAGTACAATTCACTGAGTAAATTTTACTCAGAGTACAATTATACTCTAAAAAAAACCCCATCTTTGTGCTTTACCTGCTCTCATTTACTGTTTTAGCTGTTTGGTGGTTGCTGAAATAGATTTGTGAGCTTTAACCTGAGATTCTGGCATTTCTGGCAAAATAAATTTATATTTAAAAATCGATTCAGGATTTAATGAATCGATATCGCTTTACTCCAGCTAAAACCGATTTGAATTGGAAAATCGATTATTGAAACCCACCGCTACGGTGGCGTTCCCCTTGCCTGCACTGATTTTTTTCTTCTTTCATTTGCTGTTTTTGTGAAAGTGCAAGGACCTACAAAGGTAACATGTTTTTCTGCACATTCCAAGGTCATCATATTTTCTTTTAACTCACAAAAACCACTTAAAATATATGATGGTTTGAGGAAAATTTACATGCTTGCTATTCAACAGTTGAATAGATGGTCAAGGTTTATAAAAATAAATAAATCTCTGTCTTCATAAAAGTGCTGCAGCTGCTGTGGATACTCTTTTTCAGCTTACTATTTTACCATCACTTTCCATCCGATGAATAAACGTGAATCAGAACTACATTATTATTTTCTCTTTTCTTTTTTTTATGCACAGTGTTACTCATAACGTGTAGAGTTAGTATATCTCCAAGACAGTAAGCAAGGCAAACTGGTACAATACATATTATTATATATCTGTTTCATAATCCGTGGAGCAGCCACAGATTTGAACTTTACAGTTAATTATTTTCATGTAAAAATATTTGAGCTGTTGTGGAAAAATGATGAAGGGCCAGGTAATCGTGATTTAATGTTCACTTATTTATAAATAAAATGAAAGTACAAGAAAGAGTTACATCTCCGACTTTAAAGTTGAACACGCCTCTGAAGCCTGTAAAGTTTAAGACAGCACAATTTAGAAAAAGACTGGACTGGATAACCAGGAGAAAGCCGCTTCTCTCTAAAAAGTTGATGGCAGCACATCTTAGGCTTGCAAAATTACACCTGAACAAAACATCCAGTCATTGGGTTGAATTAAAACTCTTCTGTATCCCAAAAAAGTCAAATGGGAGGCCATCCGCCTAACAGCTACAGCGTGGTTAAAACTGAGTCATTCTACATGACAATGATTGTCAGCACAACAGGAAGTCTACAGCAGAATGGCTGAAAAAGAAAAGACTACATTTTGTGATGAATACCTTCTGGAAAAAAGATATTCCTCCACGACAATTTGAGAACCGTAGAAAGCCATAGGTAATCTGATTACTGCAAGTTATTGGTACTGAAGGTGGTTCTATGAGCTCTTTGATGACATGGTGTATTTAATGTTTTACAGCAATGCATAGAGTCATGTGAAAACTTTGTTCCACATGAATCTATAAAACTTTGGAAAATGTAACAAAACAATACATTTAAATGTTACAGCTAGCTTATGTAGCACATTGGCAGTGGCAAACATCGCACTATTTCATTGTCATGAACCAATTTTTTTTTCTGCATTTTATGCAACCGACGTGGAGCTATACAAAACATCACAGGGTGGACAACACCACATTAAATCTCATCACTGTGGAAAATTACAATATAAGAATTAGTTGAACAGAGGACACACTGCTCCACCTGCATGTGGTGCATTAGAAAACATCAAAATCACCCCTGACAAACAGATTTTTGACTTTTACTATCAGTGGTGCGTTTTATTAAGTTTTCTAAAATATTATCAACTTAAAACTTTAAATTGCTTTTATGTTTTACTTTGTGTCTATTTTTTTTAATTTATGCACTGTTGTGATGCTCTGCATGTCTTCTGTTGCATTTTCCTGCCTCTGCAATTGACAGTTTCCCTTGAAGAGATGATGAAGGTGAAGTGCAATGAAGTTAGCTACAGTATAAGCAGGATTTCACTTCAGATGGGACCCATAATCTTAATTACGCTTGTTCAGTTTGGGGCACTTGGGGCATGAGTAATAAGTAATTTGGTTATGTTTTACTACTCATTTACATTAGAAGCACTTTACAGAGCTAAACATGTTAATTATCAACAGCTAATTTGTGGCCTGGTGCTAATAAGCGTTACATAGGAGACTACTGAGAGAGAAAAAACATAGTTAATGAGTCATACACTACGAATACATGTCAACTAATAACCGGTAAATAGGATTTCTTTTATAGAAAATAATACCCGCCAGGCTTCTGGTGTTTTATGGATCAGTCTTGTTTTAAATGAGGTACTAGCTGTTGGAAACGCTACACGGAGTGACAGATTTATCAGTGCGAGCCAGCATTTATTTGGTTTAAGTAACGTTTACAAGACATAGTCGTGACATATGATGAGCTCTGTTTTATTTCCTTGACATTTTTCTGCAGTGCTGCCAATAATAACTTATGAGGTGAAGTTTCCCAGGCAGGGTCGCCGAGGGCTGTGATTCCCCCCAGCACACCGCTGCCTCCTCCTGACCTAATTACCACAAATAATTGCTCAGAATCCTCCATCGCCAGGTTTCCAAGAAGAAACACTTAAATATAACATCGTCAGCAGTCACTGCCAGCTGTTAAATGAGGATGGAAAAGAAAAAATCAGTTATTGTTATTAAAAAAAGCTTGAATACTGTGTTTACACAAGCTTCACTTTCTGGTTTTGCTCCAAGAGTTTGAACTCATGTAATTTTTAAGAAATTGTTTTAAACACAGTTTCACGCGACTGAAAATATTCAGCTTCATGCTGCAAACGGCCTCTTTCACACCTTAACCACATAAGAGAACCCATCAGTTAGTTTCAGCCTCAGTGAATATTCACACCAACACATCAGTTTCTATATTCCAGACATTCTTTAGCTTTTAAATATTCAATAAAGATAAAAAAAAGAAATCATTGTCTCACAATAATTGATGCATTTTGGCAAATGCAATCCCTCTTGTGATCTACACACACACACACACACACACACACATGTGTTTGTATTTATATCCTAGTGGGGACATCTCATTGACATAATGCTTTCCCTAGCCCCTTACCCTAACCCTAACCATCAAAACTGAATGGCTAACCCTGACCCTTACCCTAACCCTAACCATAACCTAATTGTAACCCTGACACTAAAACCACATTTTGAGTGTGAAAAATGCCTTCAACCCCATGGGGACCGGGGTTTTGATCCCCACCAGTATAGTAAATTTCAGATTTTGATCCCCATCACGTAGGAAAAACAAGTACACACACGCGCGCAACTAAAGCTTGCTTGAACCTAACTGGTTAGTAGCACTCAGACTACAGACACACAACAAATCAGAGTTGCTGGAACCAGAAATCTTCTGCCTTGCCTACAGATTCTACATAAGCTTATGAATCATAATTTCTATGGAGGTGATTGAAGATGAACATTGTTTCCAGGTATGATAAGTTACATCACTGCAGATGTGGCTTAAGCCTGCATTATGTCCAATGGTCAGACGAGGGCAGCTCCTCTGATTGCAGAAGAAGAGATACAACCAATCAGCCAAGGTTTCGGGTGAACCCCTTGTGAAGCCTAGCTCCACCCTATCATGTGATTTCCTGAGGTCAGAAGGCCCAGGATGTGCGTGGGCGTTAAGGTGTCTGGGAAGGATCTCAAACTGGATTATAGATGGCAGACAGTTTGTGTCATAAGCCACCGCCAATAAACACATGATAGGGTGGGGCTAGGTTTCACAAGGGGTTCACCCGAAACCTTGGCTGATTGTGACCCACACCTGTT
This sequence comes from Benitochromis conjunctus, assembly GCA_015052645.1. Lineage (NCBI taxonomy): Eukaryota > Metazoa > Chordata > Actinopteri > Cichliformes > Cichlidae > Benitochromis > Benitochromis conjunctus. The sequence continues at coordinate 7,225 of VOQK01026555.1, forward strand.
TTCATACCTTGGCTTGTTTCATTAGGTGATTGGGTGTTCAAGAAAACTTAAAGAAGTCCAGACACTTAAGCTCCTTACACTACGATGACCTGGATGACTGAGAACCTTCACAGACGTCTTCTGTGTCCCTCTCGGTGTGTTCGGTGTTTATTTGTGCGTCCTTGTTTCCTTCTCGGTTCCCATGTTCCTCTCCTTGTGTTTTATTCCATGTTCTCCAGCCCGTCATGTGTCCCTTGTCCCCTCTCTCTCTCGTGCTCCCTCACTCCCTCTCTTGTCTGCCTTTCCTCCACTCCTGTGTCAAGCTTGTGTGTCTGTCTTGCGTTCCATGTTCTGTGTGTTTAGTCAGTGTGTCAGCTCTCTGTTTCCTTCTGTCCGGCGTCTGGATCTTTCTCATGGCTGTGTGTTTCTCCGTCTGTTTAGTTTTCTGTAATTCCTCAGTTTAGCTTTGTATTATTTTACCATTTAGCAATAAAAGCTGTGTCTTTTCAGTTAAAGTCCTGCCTATGAGTCTGCATGTGGGTCCTATCCTGCCTGCTTTACACAGCCGTTTCATAACACCTTCAGATTTAAGATACGAAAATCGTACCCATGTTGTATCATGTGAAAACAAGGCCAAAGCGATAAAACACCAGCTAGTTATAAGCTAACATTATACCCGGTAATGTTCGGTTTGAGAGTCCTAAAAGTCACACATTTTCTTCTGATAAACAGTTTGTCACATTGTTTCTGTTTCCAGAAAATGGAAACAGCTAATGTGAAAGTAGCTGTTTTGTCACTTTATGTCCGAATTCAAGCAAGAACAGTTTAAATCAACACTGAAGTCCAATGCCACTTTATCCCAGATGCAAAACACCTGAAATCGTTACGCATGAGGTCTCCTGTGTTGTTGACTATTTACACACCAGAACTGTTGGTCTACAGTGTTCGCATACTGGAGGGATATTTGTGTTTTGCACTCACCTGCTTCTTACTTTCTCCCGCTGTTTTGCGTTTAGGCTCTAAAAGGTACTTGACCAGGTTTATGAAAAAATAATCATGATTTGGATTAACCCTCTGTGGTCTATTGACGCGCCGGCGCGTCACACCAAGATCGGCGATTAAAAGGGGCGTGGTATGGGGGCGGGGCCGCAATGCGATTCCGTTTTGATTCGTGTTGACAGTGCATATTGCCCTAGACCCCAGAGGGTTAAAAGAAATAAAAAGTCGTCTTAAAAATACAAAGCTGGGATTGACCCATCTGACTTTTGTCATAACCAGCTGCATCACCAAAGGAATGACAGGCTGGGTAATCAAGCTGCATTATTATCATTGTCACCTGAGTACATGGTGATACCTGGTCATTGCCTGATTCCAAAGAAGCATAACAATTCTTCAGGGTGACCCAACTTTACACAGACGGTACCTGAATTTTTTGGGACCTTGGCCTCTCGTTCACCCTAACTCACATCTGACAAGGAAATTGGCAATCTGTGTCTGCACTTCTACTGCACATCCCACCCATCTGGAGCTTTAAGTAGGTCAATACAGATTCGGATACTTATATGCAAGTGCACATTTGGCTCCTGCAGGTGTGATTCCTACAATCAGAGTCTCTGGGATTTAGCAGTGGATAAAAAAAGTTGGTGCTGAAATGACTTCTAAGATGACTTTAACTGGAGTTTTTACTCTCCGTCTCTGTCTGGTTCACACCACAAACATGTACAAATAGCGTGAACAGACACAAACACACGCACACACACACTCTCTCTCTGTTGAGCTTTAATTGATTTTTCTCTTGCTGCAGATAAATCCATGTTCCGCATCTCATGTCACTGTCTGCAGCCCTTGTCTTCTGGCCTGGTAAACCCCATTCATCACATACAGCTTCTGCGTGCGCCAACCGGCATGCCAGCGCCTGTGTAACAACCTCAAGCTGCCCTTTCAACACCCACAAAGTCAAAGACGCAACGATGACAGCACTGGAAGATAATGAGTTCAGTTATCCTCGGGGCAGATTTACAGTACACTCTTTCTCACACTGATGTAAACTCCCCCTTTATTTTGTCATAATTAGTTGAATCAGATGACAGACACGCATGCTCGCACACACAGATGGGATATTATGTATGCCCGGTTCACCAAAAGGCCTGGAACTAATTTTAGATTCCACATTTGTCAAACTGGGCTAACTCTGCGCTTGTTAGCTGTCACTTACATTACAGTAGAAACTAAAGTATCAACCGCTCCTCACTTTGCACAACACAATTTTTATTTTAAGTCCATATTTGCATCAACTGTTGAGGCAACGATTTATATTTTTTAATTAAAATCACTTTCATTTTGGTTAAGTTTATAGAAAACATGAAAACTCTTTTGGTGGGCAGCGTAAAGCTCGCCTCCAAAGTTACTCACTGATAAGCTTCTTAAAAACAACAAAGGTGCAAACACAGCGGTCAGAAAAAGCAGAGGTTATGTGCCAGTCTAGCTCACTGGTTGAACTGGTGCCCATACATTTTGAGTTATTTGCTGTGTGCATTCCTATGCTCTCTTTCCTGTCTCCTCTTCACTGCTGAACTGTCAAATTAAGTCCCTGAAAGAAAAACCAGAGGGTGTATCTCAGAGTGGGCAGAGGTGTACGTTTATGAAAGAAGCGATATAAGAGATGCAAATCTCTGCTTGCCTTTCAGCAAAAGTCACCACACACCACTGTTTCAGCATATAGAGACCATCCTACAGCAGCTAAATATAGGCTGAAACAAACGAGTGACTGATTAGAAGTTTAGTGAGGGATTACACACACAAAAAGTCATCTCAGATGCAAGAAACTCAAAGCACAACATAATTATTTGTGTGATTATTCAGCTACTCTAACTTCTGATCTTCATCTTGCCAATGATAACCACCCAGATTTCTAAGCTGTCTTCCCCTGCATACCAGGCTAGGTCTGGGCCTAGTTTGTGGATCAAATAGGCCCACTTTCAAAGACTTTCGGTGGCTCCTGACCACTTCCCTTGGAGACATGTTCCTCTGACTATAAACGTCTGGCAGTAATGATGCTGGTAACTTCAGTGTCCAGTGTAGCAGCAGAGGGAGCATTCAGCCTTCAGAATAACATAAAACCAGATACAGAAAGTTGTTTTGGAAAAGATTTAAAACAAAAGAAAGTACCACCTCTGCACCAGCCTTAGTAAGTAAAATGTATTATTATAGCACTTTTCACAGATAAAAATCACAAAGTGCTTCACAATAAAACCAGAAATATACATAAAATAATATAAAACAATGAAAAAAAAAATTATTTATTTCATTTGATTATAGCACGGGTAGCACGGCGGCACGGTGGTTAGCACTGTTGCCTCACAGCAAGAAGATCCTGAGTTCAGTTCCACCATCAGGCCGGGGAGTTTGCATGTTCTCCACATGTTTGTGTGGGTTTTCACCGGGGACTCCGGCTTCCTCCCACAGTCCAAAGACATGCACTTAGTGGGGATAGGTTAATTGGAAACACTAAATTGCCCATAGGTGTGAATGTGAGTGCAAATGGTTGTCTCTGTCTATGTGTTAGCCCTGCGACAGAGTGGCGACCTGTCCAGGGTGTACTCCGCCACCTTAGACAGCAGGGATAGGCTCCAGCGCCCCCCGCGACCCTGAAAAAAGATAAGCAGACGCGAATGGATGGATGGATATTCGATTATACTCCAGCAGTTGAAGTTTGTTGCAGATTGTTTTCTGTATAGGCACAATGACTGCTGCAGAGTTTGAGTTCATCGGTTGTAATTGCAGAAAGAAAAAAATCACCCGTCTGCTTTATGTGATGTTGACGTGAGCAAGTGATCCAGAATGTTCTGTTGTTGTTCTGTGTCTTTTCCCTTAATGCTCTTTCAAATGCAAACTTTTTATGTTACTGTATGTTACTAGCTCTCTTCCACAGTCCTGTCTTCCTCCCCACTGTCTCCAAAAGATTGTTCATAAGGAGTCATCTGATTGTTGGGGTTTTATATCACTGTAAGCTGTGATTTGGGCCTATATAAATAAAACTGAATTGAATTAAATTCTTAAATTGTTGACTGCTAAAGTCAGTGGAGAGATGTAGATGTTCTTTGTCAGCATGGATGAAAGTGAAAACTGTGTCTTAAATGTTATCTAATCTAGATGTTTGTAGGATTTCTACACTGCTCTTAAGAAATGTCTTCCTTCTCTTTCTGCAAAGTCTGTTTCCATAGAAAACCAAAAAAGAGAGATCACTGTTTGTTAAGGATACTCAGAATAACCCATTCATTCAGCAAAACCCAACATCACACACACAAGAAAATAAAAAAGGAACTAACACACGCACAAATAGACTAAGATACATGAACTTGACACAGACTGGAGATTAACAGACATAAGGACATGGCAGACTGGGGAAACAAAGGGACATAAACACAGAGAGATGAACATGGGGACACCGGGAGAAAGGGAGATAACACAGGAACAGGGCTACAAACATATTAAATAGGCAAGACAGGGAATACAAACAGCCACAGAGACTAGACAGACTATAGTGATATACTGATGGCAAGACTAAGAACAGACTGGACATGAAATGGGCATTCACAAAATAAAAGCAAGAACCAGAAATATAAATAATGAAAACTCACCAGGCACAAGGAAAACGTAGCTCAAGATTAACTACTTTTGGCAGCAAAGTATATATTCAGTTATGAAAGTCGGGAGGATTATTATTATTATTTGTCATTGTGCTCTTTTTTTCCCCAAGTGAAGCATTTTCATGCTCTGTTGAGTAAAGTGTTCCTCTCAACACAAGCCTGCTGTAAAAAGATTCGATTATACAGCAGAATATGTAAAAACTGGGGCAGCGTCCAGGCCTTTGCATGGCTAAGTCTTTAAGTGATTCCCCCCCAGGCTTGGTGTGTTTAAGGACGGTGTGTTTTCTCCAGTTTGAAACGATGAAATAGTCTATGAATAGCATGACGTGTCATTTTGCCTAAAATCCCAACCCATTTTCAGGTTTCAGCATCTGATTTTACAGTATGAAAGACACACTGACCCTCACCTGCAAATTGTGCCTCTAATGACATTCCTTTTATACACTCCTGATGCCTTCGTTATAGTACTGTTCAAAAGTCTCAAGCCACTCCTCGTTTCTAGAAATTGTCCTGTGAAGATTGGAAATGATTTGTTGAAATGTGGAAACGTAGATAAGGAAAAACTAGAGTTTGTACAAGTCTTACTACAGAGTCTGGCCTGACCTCTCTAAGCTTTCTTGTAATTTCTTTAAGTAGTCTCAAGAATAGATCTCCAGGCTTTTTGAAGGACATCCAAAGCTCCTCTTTGGATGTTTGCTGTCTTTTTTTTTTTCCCAATCTCTGATGATCCCACATTGCTTTCACATGTTGAGGTCTGAGCTCTGGGGTGGCCAATCTGTAATGATAATGTTCCATGTCATGACTGGCTGTGTGCAGACAGGAAAAGGACCCCAGAGCAGACGTCATGGAGGCAGGAGTGGAAATCAAAAAAGCAGCTTTATTTGCTGACATAAAAATACAAAAAAAATACTGGAACATGAAAATAGTCCACAAGGACACGACTTTCAGATGCTGTTCACCTGCTATAGATAGGTCTACCACTTATCCAGCTTCCTCAGATTTTTTAAGGACAGATTGCACACCATGCCAAGATGTACCGACTTTTCAGCTTATGGCTCTTTGGGAACCACCTTGCTGGTAAAATGCTGAGTTTTTTTGTATTTATTTCCTGTGAAACTGTGTTGTTTGTGGGATTTTCATTGATTCAACCAAATAAATTATTTGTTTATTTATTTAAATGATGTCATTTTGGGGCAGATGTTTACTAACAAATATACAAATATACAATTTAAAATGGTTTTTAGCTAGACTGTTCATTCTTTGCCCCTGAGTGACCATTACAGACGTTTGGTTGATAAGCTATGTTTCTGTATTAATAAATAAATGCAAGCATTTGTTTTCCCTGTACGATCATGTCTTTTCCTTTCTTTTTCGCTGGTTGAAAGTTCTTGACATGCCTTCAGGGCTTTAAAATTAAGTCGTTTTTCAGTGTATTAGTTGTACATAGTTACCATTATCTTAAAACCTGAAGCCTCACTGCAGGAAACAATTCCTGTTTATGTCGCACACTGAATTAATGTTACGACCAAACAAAGTCAAAATGGGGTTATCTCAGTTTAGTTTTTCATCTACCCGTGGCGAGTTCAGCACACCCTGCTGAGGTCCTTGTGATAAGTGACAGAGCTGTCGTTTCAACTCAAATGAGGTGAGCAACACGTGCCACAATTCATTTTCCCTCCAGCTCTCAAAGTGCTGACTGCTGAGGAGAGAAACGAAATGTGCCATCAAAGCTCACCTTAGCCTTTATTCCTGTGTGAACCCAGCTATGTTGAACACGATGAGGTCCCGCAGGGCACCCAGCAGGAGCGACGAATCAAGAGAAGCTTCGATCCACACAGAGAGAAGGTCGGCATTCCACCGGGGCAGTTAATTCAATATGAAAATCCAAACACAAGCGCCATCATGGCCCGCTGTTTGATTCCTGACACTTAAAAGTGTAGTTCTAAAACCACTGAGTTCAGCACTGCTTCTGCCATGGGGACAAATGTAATTCAGCAGAAAAGGCAATGGAGGAACTGAGCTTGAAATAGCTGTCCTTGGAAAAAAAATGACTCCAGGCATTTTCATCTCACTGTTATAAAATCTGAATTTTATCTAATCTCTGTAATTTGTTTCTTTTTATCATCCAAAGTATAAAAATATGTAACACAATCTTTCTAGCTTTCATAGTCATTCTTCATATATTTATAACTTTAGAATGCAATTAACCAACTGCATAGCTCTTCTTGTAATTATTACATAAATCTAAAATTCAACATTATTTTTCCATTTATATGAACAGACACTAAAACAGACAAAGTGTATTATAACTGTTCAGAGAGCAAGCAAAGCAAAGGACACGGGAGCTGTTACATTAATCATCCTGCAGCCGCTCTTCATCGCCTCCTTTAATCACACTTCATGTTAAAAGTGACTTTGGCCTTGTGCTACTCTTTCCTGACGTGCCATTTTATCAAACGGGAAGACTTCGTGAATACCACAAGACGGATTAAAAACCTCCACTGACAGCAAACCCGAGAAATCTACAGTAAAATTATTTGCATTAAGATGTTTTTTTTCCTTTAAGAATTGCTGTTATTTCTTTTTGAACACTGATGGAAGAAGAAAAATACAAAATTATGGCAAAAGACTGGCTAAGTGACTCAATACATTTACGTGGTGTCATTAAGCCAGAATGATGACATTTTTTTTTTTTAAATAGGGGGGTGAAATTATCGACAAAGAAAAGAAATGTGAAAATTGAATCTTTGAATTCTCTGAGATTCACTTTTTTACTCTGAACTGAGTAAAGTCAGTTTAAATTATGAGCCTTTAAAGTTTGTATTTAATGTACGATTGCTGTGCGAGCGAGTTAAGTGTAATCAGACTTTGTGATGTTGCTGCTTCGTGAAGTCATTTTGGAGATGAGTTTTAGTGTTGTGACCACTGAGGAAGTAACAGCTCACGCAGGTAAGCCTGACTAGCAAGGTGCAATATAACCAGACAGGCTCTTCTCATATTCATAAATATCTTCTAATTGGCATCAAAGTGCTTCAAAAATAATGTCTAACACTCTCTAAAACTAGACTCATTGGACAGACCATATGTTGGTGGAGTACTAAGTTACAAAGTTACAAGCTAACACTAGCTAGCTAGCAAAGCATACTGGATCCATAGACGGTACGATGTGTTCACATATAAATAACATGCAAGGAAAAACCAAAGAATCGTCTTAAGTGGTCTGGTAATTATAACAGACAGGTTATAATGAACCATACAGCCATGCATGTTATACTCTATATTATATTATACTCTAAATCATAACAGTGTTAAAGATGTAAGATGCTGTAACAAAACCACAATCAAGGTTCAGGGGTCACGCTTAGTGACTTAAATTGGCTGGTTAAGCTGCATCCACCTCTCGATGAAACAGACCACTCCTCTAACACTAAATAACTATAAACTTTATAATATAATATACATACAATTCAATAAATGCAATTTAAATGCAAGACCAATAAACATGACAATTACAAATATAGTGGTCATGTCATTATACCTCTCTTTAAAATGGAGATATCTGGAGCTTTGCAGCGAATTACATCATTATCACTGTTGTTAATTCACACGGTTTGGCGGTATCGTGTAATTTAGCTCAGCTAAGCGGTGAAAAGTGTCAGTCTGCCTGTATATGTTCACACGGTGAACATAGTGAACAGACACGATCAGTGACGACACCTACGGCAGTAGACTGTGGCTTTCTCGGCAAATACTGTGAATTTTCTTGGGCTGTTTCCCAACTTCCTGCAGACATTGATGACATGAAAAGACATTTAATGATACAAATCTTGGTGACGTAAAAAGTGTGAAATGTTTCCAAATTGTGGATGTCAGTCTAAAAGTGTGTAAATGTTAAGAGTGGCTCATCTGTAACACCTTTTTTATGAATATTTGTGTGAGTGGAACATCCCGAAGCCCCCCCTTTGCACTTTAAATTTGCTAACTTTAATTCAGCCACTAAGATAATTTCCCCCTGCACAGCTGCTGCTCAGCCTCTGAGAAATGATAGAATTACTCAAAATTCAATCTTTTAAATAAGGCTGACCTGCTCTTTTAGGCTTCATAGCTGAATCCAGGTAAGAGGTGTTATTCCTCATTGACTCCTCTGATTAAATCCACACAGATATGAATAAAAGATATGTCGATGAAGCTGAGCAGGTCAGATAAAACTGTCTTAGTCGGGTGATGAAACTCGATGTTGTGCCTCTGCACAGATTTTGAAGCTTTAGGACATCCTCAAATTTGTTATGCTGCGTAAATGTTGAACTACCCACACTCAGAGGAAATACAATCCCATACATTCAGGCTAGAGTGCCTCTTTTAGAAATAAAATGGCAACGTTATAGTTTGTGAGTCAGAGCGGATCCATGAGGAAGCTCTTACTGTATCTGTGCGAGCATCTCTGAGTTTCGTCTAACTGACAGATTATTCGTCACCTGTGTCATTACAGAAAGGTCACTAAATAATTCATAAACCCACAACACAGGTTGCTTCTACATGAAGATTCAGCATTGCCACTTTCAGAGAACTTTGCTCTAAATTGAGATGTTTCATTAATATTTGACAAAAGACTAAACAAAAAAACTTGCAGTGATTGCTCGCACTGATCAGAGCCCTGAAGCAAACCATGCAGTAGGACTCTTAAAGCTGTTTGAGACTAAATGAGGACGCCTTCACACGAGGAAATACAGAATAAAGTGAACTTATGCCCCTTTGCCCCCCAAACATGAAGACTTGCTAAGCCACATGTTGTGAAATTAAAGTTTTAAAAAAGTTTGACCAAACCAAGGCCATGCTGGATTTGTAGATGAAGTCACAAACATTTATTTGGGAGGGAGGAAGTGAGTGCTGAAGTATGGGTAATGAGTTTGGTCCTAAATGGATGCACAGTGTGTGTAACATCTAAATCTACACGCGGCCCTCTCTCTCATTTAGCTGTGGTGTAGAGCACAGCTTTGAATTTCATTTCAGGCTGTGGAATTATTTACAGACATCACAGCTTCCTCATAGCTGTGATCGACATTAAAGAAAACGAATCAGTGTAATAACCGGGACTTTTAATCTGCTGAGGGCAGCGATGGATCTGAAGCAGCTGCTAACACACACACACACGCACACACACACACACACACATGCGCGCACACACACACACACACACACACACACACA
>VOQK01026560.1:0-17521 GCA_015052645.1 Benitochromis conjunctus
CTCACGTATTGTAATTTCATGAGTTTGATTGGATACCGACTATATTAGGGTCATAACAAAGTTACTAATTCCCCATCAGAACATTCTGAGTAAGCAGAGGGCACTAAACAAAAGCTTGTTACGTTTTAGTATTTAATACTTAAATTTGCATTTCTTCTTGCTATTCTTGGTGCGACTTGATTTGTTTTTAAATTGCAACAGTTCATCTGTAGGAAACATAGCAACCTTGAGTTTATTGTTTGCCTATTTCACACTCTTCAGACCTTCAGTCTTTTCTGTCCTGTTTTACTCTTCTCTTCCCACTTACAATTCTTCTGGGTATCTCTGTCCTTTCTCTATGCATAAGCTTTCTTATCCTCCATGTGACCTCACTTAGGAGACTGCTCACGCCATCCATCATGGGAATCAATTGCCCTTAGTCACTAAACAATTATAGTTAGCTATTTAAAATTTCGTATGTGTTAGAGGGAGAAAAAGGGGTTAGCTTAGTTAGCTCATTAATTCACCATGTTTTGGATTTCCTGTGAAATGCTGGAGTTAACATATAGATCCATTATGGGGTCATTGCACAACCAAACAGTAAGGCTGACCCTACTGTCCTTTACTGTTCGTTGTGAACACACATCAGTGACAGGGTGATGAGAGGGAGGCATGAATGCCCTTTCTTCTACATCTTTCTGACCTTTTTAAAGTTTGGAAATACAGCTCTGGGCTCTCAATTGCCAAAGATGGATTGCTGTGCTGAGAAATGTGTTGGTCCCTTCAAGATTATACAGTACTTGAAAGAAATACCTTGCTAGTGCATTTGGCAAAAGACAATGGGTATGACAAAAGTTCTTGGAAAGCAAACCACAGGGTGAAAAACAAAACTTCTCTCTAAGTGTTGATATGAGATGTGCCGCCAACTCTTATGGTACGCGGCTGACTGAACAAAGTCATCCTCCTGCCTATAAAAATTAATCAGTATAATGTTTCTCCTTTTCACTTTAAGGCAAATGAATTTTTAGGTCAGTTACTGCTTTTTAAGACATTTGTGTCTTTACTACGTTCAAGTTTTGGAACTTTTGTATTATGCAGTCCTACAGCACACGGTTTGAGAACCACCCATTAAGCCTCCTGATTATTTTTTCAACACTATCTACATGACCTATGTGTTGTATTTTGGTAACCTCAGACTTAGCTATCAGTTATCTATATAGCTTAACTAATCTTAAAATGTATTTTGGGTTTGTATTTTGGTCAGTGTTACTAATAGAAAGAGGTGCCATAGCTGATGGTGTTAACTAGTCTGTCTCTTAAGTTTGACATCATTTCCAGGTCCAATTTCTTCTTCAGTTACCAAATTTAAACAAATACTGATGTCAGGGTGTGGTGAAGGAGGACCGAAGATGGACACAATATATACACAGGAGGGTGATGAGTAGAAATGGAGACACATGGGAACACAGCTGGAGAAAACTAGACATAATGAGACAGGGGAAGCAAAGCTGAACACAAAGCACATGAGACAATGACTACCGAAATAAGTTAGGAGATCACAAACGCTGAGACACGAACACAGCTACATGGCAGAGACAGAGAGAGTGAAAGACATGAGTGGGAAAAGAGACAAATAAACATGGAGACAAGACTGACTTCACAGGGACACACTGAGGACAAGACACAGAGACACACAAGACACGACAAAGACATAAAAGGAACCTAATAACAAACACGACACCATGAACTAGAAATGCAGACAAACTCAAGAGACACTAGAAAGAGCCTTGTGGCTACGATAATATAAACACACTAGGAAAGCAGCAATGGAGGGTGAATGTTAACCACTCAATAAACCTCAATATGAGGGTCAGAGAAGGGCAGAAAAAGACAATCATATGGCAGGAAAGAATACACTGAAACCAAACCAAACTACAATAAAGAGAACACCTGAGATAAACAAGAGGCTAATCGTTTGCTGTTGAGTGGTTTGGATGAAAATTATGAAAAATTCCTGATTCTAAGTTTTTACAAATTTTCTATTTGATCTGAAACCAGCGACTAAGACCATAAGGTTATCTGAAAAAGGTTCCAGCTAGAGTGATTGTCAGGATTGTAAGATGGTGACAGATGTACCCTTAGTCAGCGTCCTCGATTCAGAGATGGCCTTTCCCTTTTCACGTAAATGGCCTCCTTGACTTCTCGCTCACTTCCTTGAGCATGCATCAAGACATCATTTAACTAAATTCATGAATAGTTCATAAAAAGACAGCATGTTTGTTGTTGGTGTTTTGACCATACCATGTGACCAACAGAGCAATTCCTCTCGACCTTGTCCAAAAAACCCCCAAAAAACAATAAACCTGTGTCAGACAAACACGCCACTGAGTAATCTACAGGTGCTCAAATCTGACAACAGCTATCCAAATCAGCCATCCAGCTCGTGTGACCAAATTTGCATTTTATGAAGTATTTTTAGTGTTCGCTAACATAAACATGGCACCTGTCAAATTACCAGAACAGGAAGTTCCTTCTGAACCAAAATAAATAAAATAAATCAGCCTCGCTGAAGAAAACAAGGAAGTTGCTCTTTTTTGTAATCAGTTCAAGTTAAAACCAACAAGCTTATGAATGCTGACGTCGTAAAAAAAACATTATATTCATTCTTTTTTTTAAACTTTAGGCTTACTCGTGTCATTGGCATCATTAGTGTCTTTCGCTCTGCTCTGTGGCAGCAAACACAATATCGCCAGCTAATGTCAATGCTGATGTTCCATTTTAGCGATGGAAACCATTCCTCCCTCGGTGGCTCACTTAAACACACTTGCCCTTTTAGCCCCACTTACCTAATAGCTGTCGGCACATTGATCAACCTCCATCCTGTCTGTCACCTCCCATGTGCCATCCCTAGGCGCTGATGAGCTCGGACAGACAGCGTCTCTTGCTTGTAAGGTACCCCGATCCGTGACCTTTACAAGTTTGGACCACAATTTACCGAAGATTAGCTGAGTCCAACATGTAAATTAATCCAGAGAAAGGGCAGGGGAATCAATTTCTCTTTAGTTTACATATCACTGTACCTTGTGGGATGAGAATCATTGGGACAGAACCAAAAACAATTACAAAGATTTCAAAGAAAAACAAGCAAGGCGATAAGCAACACCAAGATGGAAAGATGTGACCTTTTAAGCTTCAAATTAAAGTTTAAAGGGTTTTAAAGAGCTCTTTATTTATGAGCGATAACTTTGCAAAGATTTCTGTTCATCTTGACATATGGTAGTTTTCATTCTTTACTAAATACATTTCTTTGAATTAAGTTAATATGCAACAAACTTGTTCTGTATTAAATATATGCTCTGACCTCGCATGATATAAAATCTGCAATATGATGCTTAAAATGTCAGGATCATTTACATCCATAATCACAGTTTTCTCTTCTGATCTAGCCTTGCTCTTTAAATCCTCTGGTTTGGTCTGGATATCAAACATTGATACACTCTCTCCCCAATGGCAAGGCAATACTTTTTAAACCAATTAGGTGGCCCTGCCTCCCAAGACATCACCATTGACAAGTAGCCAATGCAATTTCCATAACGGAGTGACTGGCACCCTCAAGGGCAGTCCCGCAGCATTGGGGACAGTGCTGCCACACATCTTAGCTTTGTTCTCAGTTCACTCATTTGGAAAGTCACATTCAAAAGAAGCCAAACACTCGTCTTGAGTCAGCAAAGTTTTGAGCTTTAATTGCCGGTCTTCGGTAATGGCATCAGTAAAACCCATGACTGGCTTCATGCGAAATACTCAAGGGCAATTAGCCGTTTACCTTCCTCTCCTAGCTTCCAAGAACACTGTGAGCCCATATTACAGCAAGGCAGTGAATCAACTTTATTAGATTACTTCCAACCTTGACCCCTCTTAGAAGGAGGAGGAGGAGACCATCTCAATGTGGGAACTCATCTCACTCTAAATGACTTCAGCCTGACTCCAAACTTCAGCTACAGTATGTTTTACATCCTCTCTGGGATTGTGTTTATGTCGCCCTCTGGCTGGGCTAAGTTAGCATGTGAGATGTGAAAACCTCCAAAGAAAGGACACACAGAACAATAATAATCCAGTTAAGATATGGATAGAGTGACAATTTAAGCTTGTCTGTCAACAAAACACAGCAACTCTCAATGAATTGTGAGACCAATATGAACTGTGATGAGATAGTGAACAGAATCAAAACTGAATTTTAAAAAATGATTTGTTTTTCAGACTTTTTATTTTATACTGTCCTCTCTGTTGCCCTCTAAAATGATTCAAATAAATTAAAACTATCTAATAAGGAGAAGCAATTAACTTACAGTAGGTATTTAATTAAAAAAACAAACCTCTCATTCGCTTGATTTTAATCTTCTGTTGCATTCTTGTGAATATCCCGCACTGTATACCTTCCTTTGATTGTGCACATCCTCGTGAGTTAAAAGGTCTTCAAAATGCGAGAAGTCAGTGGGTGCAGCAAGAAAACAATAGCAGAAAGTTCTGGAGAAAAATTAATGTGTATTTGTTCTTCTACTGTTTCTGGCAATAACAATTAAATAACCGTGATGAAATTTGTCTGAAATCGAGCTCCAGTCGAGTGCGATTTGGAAGCAGAGCTCCACACCATTTCCTAAGTATCACAAATTGACCAGCTTTCAGACAATAACTCACACTGAATAAATGCAGGATGTACAGACCAGGACCGGTATGTTTATTTTTTTTAGTTTTGAAAATGAGGCACAGAAGCAGTGATGTCAATATATAGTTGTTAATATATGTATTAATGTATCGATGTTATTTACTGAATTTCCTGGAGGAATCCATCCAAAGGATTAATAAAGTTTATTTATTGATATGAACTTAAATGTGTGTGGCACACCCAAAATGTGTGTCCACTTTTGTGTTAATCATTTAATTGAATTTGTTTAATTTGTTTATTTGTTATTTTCCGTAACTATGAGGACTCAAAATGATTTTGGAAACATGACTAATTTCGGTAGTATATTATTTTGTCACATGGACTGTACAGAAGGACAGATAAATGGAGCAACACCACAGGTGGAACTACTGATTTTAAATCAGTTGCGCCCCAGTTGTTTTAGGGGGGTGGACTTACGCCAGTTACTCAGATGCAATCTGGAAGGCAAACCGAGTGCACTGTTTCTTCACTTTATCTGTATTTGCAGGGATTTCATCTTTGCTATTGTGGTAACATTCTTGGGGCCCGTAACACGTGTCATTGTAACCAATTGAAAATGCACTGTGCACAGTGAACAGGTGAGCCTGCGAACACATATTCCAAGTTTCTACAGCGAAATAGCTGGGGCACGATGTGGATGAGGCCAGCGCTATTACAGGTTTATTTTCAACTTAAGTTAGTCGTAATATCTCTACAGTTCTGTGAAGCTGAGTCATTTCATGACTCTATGCAATCTTTTGAAAAACTAAGTACACTTCATCATTTACTAGCTGACAGAACCAACTTTAGCACAATAAGTTGAAGTAATCGTTTTCTGTATGACTTTCTCAATCTCACATTTTTCTGGAGGAATTTTAGCCCACTCTTTTTTTTACCACACTGTTCTTGTGTATTGCATTCCCACCACAACATTTCAACATTTCACTCAGGCTCAGGTGTGGACTTTTTCAACACCTTGATTCTTTTCTTTTTCAGCCATTCTGTTGTGATTTTGCTGCTGTGTTTGGGATCACTGTCATGTTGCATGACCCAGTTTTCACCAAAAC
Organism: Benitochromis conjunctus; assembly: GCA_015052645.1. Classification (NCBI taxonomy): domain Eukaryota; kingdom Metazoa; phylum Chordata; class Actinopteri; order Cichliformes; family Cichlidae; genus Benitochromis; species Benitochromis conjunctus. The sequence continues at coordinate 5,749 of VOQK01026560.1, forward strand.
TTAGCTGTCAGACAGATGTCTTTGCATTTGACTCTAAAGTACTTTGGTATACACAGCAGTACTACAACGTGCCCATGTCCTGTGGCTGAAAAACAAGCCCAACTCATCACCCTTCCTCCACTGTGCTTGACGGTTGGTATGATGCGTTTGTGCAGATGTGCTGTGTTTGGTTTTCAACACACATGGTGCTGTGCATTATGGCCAGACGTGTGCACTTTAGTCTTGTTTATTGGAAAGGGCACTGTTCGACAAGTATTGTGGTTTGATCAGATGCAAGAGAAGGGAAGAGTCATTCTCTTGGAAGACAAACAAGCCAACTAGAAGTGCTCACACCTGCTGATGATGAATGAATCACTGCATTTGATTCGAAAAACCTGCCTGCTACTTAACCTTAACTCTATGGAAGTGATAAGGGTGTACTTAGTTTTTCACAGACTGCATTTTGCCATTGTTAAATAAATAATGACACTGTATAATAGACCACATGTTGTTGTTAATCTCAGGTTATACTTACCTAATTTTAAGACCTGCTACATTAGACTAGATTTTTTTGTCATTATGTCCTGATACATAAAACATAAGAACTGAACGAGAGTGTGTCGTGTGAAGTCTTGTCTTCAAATGACTTTATGTATGTATATATGCAAACAAGACTGATGTAATCACTTAAGCAAAAAAAACACAAAGCAACAGAAAGGCCTAAAATGGAAAACCCAACCTACCTTCTAAGCCCTGATGCAGATGTTTACCATTCTTCACAGTGAAGAGGTATTAGCTTTGGAAACTTTACAAATTGTTACTTGAAAGTAATAATCATTTCTTAGACTTCATTTGTGAAAATAAGCTCTCCAAATGACATTTTAAAAATAGAATAACAACTTGTCAGTCATAAGTTGTTACCCAATGGGCAAGAAGTTTCACAATTAAGCCCGCCCCTCTCCTTCAGATCCAACTTCTCTGAAGTCAAAACTTCAAGACAAGACTTTAGAAACTGATGGCTGACATCATGGTAGCTTTTTATGTGACTTTTTATTGGAATGACATAGTGCTGTCCTCTACATACAGCAAGCTGCCTTCATAAGTGCTGGTACTGGAATCAGTATCAATACTCAATACAATATTTATTTGGTAGCGGATTGATACAAAAAATCGCAGTATCACACTGCACTACTTTGTGTGGTATTTCAGCAAAGAGAATGTCAGGTGATATAAGATGAACAGCACACAATTGTATCCCCCCCCACACACACACACACACACAGACACACACACACTAAATTTTCGTCACAGTTTGAGTGACGACACAAAAAGTTGTTTTTGTCACAAATTGTCGTGAAATGTCAAGATTCAAACATGGCTTTGCGTCTCTGTGGTCACCCCTGCCCTTTAGAAGGCCTACAACACATTGCATTCACCGACTCAGACCACCGCATGAATGGATGTCAGGAGATGTTATCGCCGACATTTCAACCTTTTTGAAGTTTCAAAAGCCTGCCTAAACATGTCTGAACATGCAGCTGAATTACTTCAGCCTGGCAGGGGCTGCGCTGATGTCTTTGATGGGTTGTGATATCCATGTAATCAATCCAGAATGGGTGCCTCATGCTCTGCACGTGCCTTGCATTGAAATTTGTATAGATATATAAAACAGGGTGACACAGACAGTCGGTCACCAGGAGAGATGAACGTTTGTTTTGTTTTGTTTTTTTCATGCTTTGTCCCTTTCAAACATCAGCGTTGTGATAAAAGAGCGCCTTATCAGTCGTGGATGCCGTGATAGCGGAACGCTATGTTAAATCAGGCTATTGCTGAAGCACTAAAGAGACGTTAAGGATGTGTGTGCGGGAAAGAAAGTGCTGTGTTTATTTTGACTGTTCAGCAACAAATGTGAAAAAAACTTTAGAGAGATAAAAGTCAGAATTGGTCCAGCTATAACTTTTTCCATGTACAGGATGATAGAAATCTTCTAGTTTATATGACATTAAAATCCTTGGCAAACAATCATTAAATTTAACATAAGGCCACCAACTAATCTGACATTTTGTCAGCCACATAATTACTGAAAGGGGCCTCGTTTTCACGCTGGTCTGGGTATACGTCCCTCTGCAACTGAAACAAAGCTGAAAAAGAAAAACTCAACTGAAAATCATTTCAGAACAGCGGGAGATCCGTGTAACAGACTTCGAAGGCATCAGCAGCGGCAAGAGCTGCTGCATCCACAGTCTCCGGCTCTTCAATTGAGTCTCTCTAGTCACGTAAGGTGCGTGGGCGAGTGAAGTCTCTGGTTTCTATGTCTTTGCCGGCCTGTCGGTTTCATCAGCGGGTGCACTGCTCTGTTACTCGACATCCTCCTCCAGAGAAGACACCTGCTGTTTTCATCTCGAAATCTCATGTCGGTCTGTGATCAATCACTCCCTGTCAAGAGAAAGCAATATTGATCCATAGCTGGAGTGTTTGGCTGTTCTGAGTGTGTTGGTTTCGCCGCAGCCTACAGTAGTCGAGCTGTTCGCGGTTTGCATGCGGCTTTCCTGTATCAATAACGCCGAATGTTATGTCAGAATATCAGAAATTGACACCCCTAAAGGAGCAAAAGCACCTTTCAGCGTTGCTATCCTTGAACACATCACTAGCACTTTGCAGGCTGCTCGTGTGTAAAGATAGAAAAAGGTTTGATTTCAGGTAACAGCGAGCTTCAGAGGTGCCGCAAGAAAGTAAAAGAAAGTAAGCGAGCGCGACCCTTAAAGTGGGTGACTTTCCTGGCTAATGGTGCTGTCATTGGCTAATCACACTGTCAGCTACCATTACCATTAAAGTGTCCGTCTTGTCTCTATATTCTGCTTGAGGTTGAACTTTAAAAACCCTGGAATTCTTAGATGGATGCAATTACACAAAGCCACAGATTTTTTTAACTTTTCCTTGGAAAAAAAAGGACGAGAACAACACATAATTTGCAGGTATTTCCCCCCTTTTATATACTGTATAGAAGCTTCTTCTTTTCTTCTTTGTGTCAGTTAATTTTAGGCTTTACGCTATATGGCTATTAGCCCCTGTGGATACGTGTTTCCTGTGCATTTGACCCTTCTCAACTATGTATGAGCACTATGCAGCTGCAGGGAAGCTCCTGGGGAGCAACTCCTGGGCTAAGGCCAGCATCTTAGTCAAGGGCAACAACCTAACATACATCCTTAGGGTGAAAACAAACCCACACAGACACACAGAGAACAAACGGCTTCCATTTAAAAAGACCCTAAGAGAGGTTTAAAAACCTAAGACCCAGGAGACGATGAGCCCTTTGAACTTCCTGCTGTGTAATGCGTATAAATGAGGAATGCAAGAACACTGTAGCAGGACCTTTTTGACATCACTAATAGCATCATAAATGCTGAAAATCAGCCTTTTCATCTGTAAATTGTCTGTTTGTGTGATTAAAAAAAAGAGTAAAAGTATATATTTTTTGCTGTCCTTTAATCTTTTAATTGAGGGATGGATTGTAGCTAAAATTATTACCTGTAAAAATCAATAACAGACAATCAAAGCACATCCTCATCTTTAAAAAGATGGGCTGGGTGATCTTCTCCATGATCTAACTGCTAAATCGCTCTACTTGTAAATTCGCTAATATCCTCTGGCTTTGGCAGAGTGATGTTGTTGCACAAGGACTGGGTTAATGTAGCGCTACCCTCGCACCAAAACTGTCCCCTGTGTGGCCAAGCACAGAGAAAGAAAGAAACAGAAAGGAATTTATTTAGCCATTTAAACATGAAAACAAAGCTACACCAGCTTACCTACGACAATCAGTGAACATGATCATGAAATATCAGCTAAAGTAAAATGGCCCGGGTCACACAGGCCTAGAGTCTTTGGCAACCTTGATTTGCTAGGGAAAATGTTTATTCTAGGAGACGTTGCTAGGTGAAATTGATCTCAGTGAGATATAGGGTGCTTAACTGCAAGTGCTTTGGTTGCTAGCAGATTGCTACGGTTGCACAGAAAGCACCAATTACTCTGCAAACACTCACCAACTACTCGCAGAGGGGTAGTGAAAGCGTGAAGTGTTGACTCCCTTTAAAGATTTCACCCTTGAAACATGTTGGTGTCACTGGCAAGGCACAGCTTTTACTTTGAAGGTGAGTGTTCCACAATTCCTGTTTGCATCGCACTTTTTTAAGTTTCGCTAGCACTCAGCAAATAGTTGGCAAGTGTTTGCAGACAAGTCAGTGTCTTCCAGGTGAACTATTGGCAACTGCAGCAATCAATCACAAAGAGGTTTTTGGTGCGGCTCCCTCTTTCTGACCGGTTTCCTGCAACAAGCACCCACCAGCCGGTCGTGGAATACATGAGCACCCATAATCCTGTAGCATGGAAAAGTCCATTTAATATGAATTTGATAATTATGATAATAATAAGTTATAGAATTAGTGAGCAAACAAGCTAAAATTTCTCTTGATTGGAAAGCTGTTGCGTTCACGTTAACCAGTATTGATTAGTCCATCACACAACCGTGAGTGAAAGTTAGCACAGACGCAGAGTTTTTATTCGTTTTTGTTGGCCCCTCAGAAGGACCCTTACTAACTCTGGTTATTCTTTGACTTTCTGCTCTGAGGCTGACATTTTTTGACTTTCTGTAAAATGTCCTGGCAACTCTTCAGTTTCAATATTGCAATGAAAAATGATGCAGTCATCCATTCATGTCCCCCTCAGGATGATTTGTAATAACTTTGGAGACTCCTTTATTTTCTTTCTAGCGCCATCATCAGTCAAAAATGTAACAAGTCCAATACGCCGGTTTATGACCTGATACCAGCGAAATGTTAACATCAGCCTCAGCTTCACTTTGCATTCAGTGCAACGTCCAAATCTTGTCTTAACAGCATGTTATTTACCATCTTCATGCACTATGATCGCTGACAATACAGTACGCTTTGCTTCTCCTTAAAATAAAATGAGTTTGCTCTTAAGAACTATAATGCATCCTCAGCTAATCAGCTCGACAATCAGAAAGTTAGGGGTGTTGAGACTGTGTCATATTGTCCTGCCCCTCAGAAGCCACATGTAAACAGCGTTTAAATAGATTTCTCCCCAATCCATGCAAATCAAACATGGCGGCTGTTGTTTGTCAGCGTGCCGATGTTTGTGTGCTCTTATTAATCTCTGTAATTTCAGCAGACATAAGTGGGGACGCTATCGTTTTTGTGTCACGGGCTGCACGTTGGCTTATTGGTTATGGTTGAATTATTCATTTGAACCACAGGATTGCTGCTCCTCTATGGAGGCCACGTCAATGACTGTCTGAGTGGTGATGGGCCGAGTGCTGGGAACAGTACGGTAATGTGGGAGAGTGAAAATGATGCATGCTCTTACAGCAAACTTTTCTTTATCAGCAGAAATGCTTTTCTTTTTCTTTGCCAGCGTGATGTAACGTGGAAGTTATCCCTCGCTGCCTGTTTCGTCGACCATATTGCACAATGAAACATTTTCGCCATGCTCAGATGTCTGCTGATGATCTCTACTGCTACAGCAGTACAGCAGTATCTCATGATCATGCATGTTGTGGTAGAATTGATCATTTCAAAGCACTCAAGCTAAGGCAGTTTATGCCAGACAGCAGGACATATGCGAAGCTCTTCTTTACACAGCAGTTGTTGCAGAGACGGTGAAACTGTTGCTGTATTTGAGACGAAATTTCGATTGTGCTTATTTCTTGCCATGCATAAGCTCCTGCTAGCTCTTTAAATATTCTTCTCTAATCACTATACACTCCTTATTCTGTACAGTCAGCTGCACATGTTACTCAGAGGTTGTTACACTGAAAAATGTCCCCTATAAACAATAGCAAGTAGGAACCAAGTGCTTATGTTAAGGCAAATCGTTGGTAGTAACCTGCTTAACTCATTCAAGCCTGAAACATGAAGTGATTGACAGTTTTTCTTTCTAATGATGTGTATGTTTAACCTTCTGACAAATTAAATAACTGATTAAATAAGTATTAATTTGCAAATTAGTTTCCTATTTATATCCTATTTACTACAGCTGGCTATTTTCAGTTTACTTCTTAAATCTTTTTTTTTGTTATTGGCTGATGATCAAGTTTCAAAAACTGTATATATCAAATATGACTCTCTCTTTCACACACACACACACACACACGTGTATATATAACAGCGTTAATTTCATAATGAATTTAACTCTTCCTGTCCTAAAGTGGTATTCCACAGCCTAATAAGCAGCATAAATTAGTACGGTCAATCTGCTTAATTAAAGTAACCCAAACATGTAATGTGCACAAGCTCTGAGATTACAGTATGAGTGGCATATTAGAAGCAGGGGGCTAAAGTAATTAGTGACTGATTCCTGTTCATGCCTGTCTAAGTGATCACCTACAACAGGAAAATGAAACGAAAATGAAAAGAAAAGAAGACAAGTCTTGATCTTCCAATGATTTTACTGATATCATTGATCTTAAAATCACTAGTAAGTAAGTAAATCTATACTTACTAAATGCAATATAATTTCAGCAATAAAATAACTGAAGTTGATACTGTAACCTGCAAAGAGATGTGCAAAAATGCATAATTTAGACTTCTGCGTTAAATCGATGCCTACGACACCTTATACCTAGCTGTATTGATAGCACACTTTAAAACAACCACATGTGACACAAAGTGCTGTAAACTGGAACTAAATCATAAAAAATACACAAGATAGAAATCAATTCATTTTCAAAAGTAAAAACTAAAATACAAACCAGTAGAAAAGCTAAATCTTGCTGGGGTCAAAACCCTGAAAACAAAAATGAGTTTTAAGACATGTTTTCAAAGTGGACAGTGAAGAGGCATCTCTAATGTGCAAGGACAAGTTAGTCCATCATTTAGAAGCAGCGACAGAGAGAGCCCTGCCCCCTCTGAGCTTCCTCCTGGATCTCCATACTTCCAGAAGCAGCTGGTCAGCTGACACGAGAGACCGACAAGGTGTGTAGGAGTGAAGAAGCTCATGGAGGTAAGGCAGGGGAAGACCGTGCCTCTGTTGCTCAGCAAATTTTGCATCCAAAACACTAGTTTGGACTTGACTTGATCCATTGTCTTCCAGTCAATTTGAAAAATGGCGTCAAAACAGGAATAGTCTTGAATGCATTGGAAATAAAAGTACCCTCACATCCACAAAGGTACATGTCAGGTTATGGTGTAAGGGTTCAGGTTTTGCTCTTGAGATGTACCTGTGAAGTAGATTTAACACTTTATCCCACTTTACCAGCTGATTTTAAACTGTAGGTTCTGATCACATTAAATAAAAAAACATCCATCGCTTTTTTAGACTCCTAAGTGCAGTGCACCTTTCAGTTAGTACATCACTGGTACTCTCTATACCTTCCAAATACTGCGAGCTATTGTCTAAAGCAGTAATTCTGCAGTTTTAAATTTTCATAAGTTTGTAATGAATGGATTCCTCGTCCGAACTCTGAAAAGCAGATTCTGAAATGATCCGATTAAGAAATGAATTACAGAGACAGCGAGTGCGGTGCCTGAAGACACAGAAACAATTGTGTTGATCTATTATTTAGCAACAATTTAAATCTACAAAAGGTGATTTATTCAGCGAAAACAGAAAAAGTACAAATGCCCAAGTTCGCTGGTTACAGCTCAGTGTGATGATTCATTTGCTTCACATCAGGAAAAGTGAATACCCCCCCACCACACACACACGCACACACACACGCACACACACACACACACACACACACACACACCCCCACAGACACAATAAGCAATGTAAAGATGTCAGCTCTGGCTCTGACATTTTATGAAACACATTATTCACTGATTGATTGTGGGAGGAATAACTGGCAATTTCTGGCAATATTTGTTACCGGCAACGCCAGTTTTTCATGCTTTGCAATGAAGCATTAATAAAAAACTAAACAAATAAATCATCACAGGTTACTAAATCAAAAGTTGTCCCTTAAACTGGTACCAGATATTCTCCGCTGTAGCTGTTTTCTTCCCTGGATGTTGTATATTTAGCCATTATTCGTGCAAAGCCAGTTCCAGTAATGGACGTTCCACACTGGAGCCAGATCCGTTTGGCACCGACGTTCGAGCTGACACGGAAGTCTAATTCCATATGTTGACTAAACTGAAGGATTTCTGGGTCCCTTAAGCCCACCAATGATAATGCCAAATAAAATGTAATAGCCCTAGAGCCTATGATTCATGTCTCGATCCCTGCAGCTACATTAAACGAGCATTGATCGTCCCCAACGCCCACCCTAATCCTAATGCAAAAAATAAATACCGTGTAAATTCCCCCAGCAGATATTCCTCCGCTCTCTCTCTCTGAGAGACCACGCCGAATGCGTGCAATCAATACGAGCTTTTGGGTGTAAAATAACCTTTTGATGACCAGTGAGGAAATGCACGCCATTCACACCATTTCTCACACACCCGTATTGATTTCCCCATATCTGTTTTTTTTCTCCCCCACCCCTCTTCCCCCTTGCTCTCCCCTCAATCTAACAACCCAGCACAATCTCCTCTTTATCCAGACATTCAGTGGAAGTCCTCTTTCTTTCTTTACAGGCACATGCGGAGCTTGAGTGTTTTTTGGGAGGGGGTGGTTGTGGGCTTAACTGCACATGTGGTTTTGCGTGCAAGCACCCGGGTGGCGAGTCCTGCCACACCCCTTTTCTTTTGCCCCAGTGGTTTTAAAGGTTACTTTGGCTGCTTCACAGGCAAAATCTGCCCCGCTGTGCTTACTCAGCTGAGCAACCATCGCCCCACAGTAGTCTCCCATTCAGTGGCTGCAGAAATGCGACTTTGTTTAGGACGGTGGGGAGGATCCAGCAGAAAGGCACTGGTCACTGGCATTTTCACCTTCCTTTCATTCTTATTATACTCAGTCTTTGAATAACAGGCCTCTAAGCGCGTCATTTGCTTTTAAACTCATAGCTGCCGACATTTCCGTTTTTATGTCATTTATAATATCTGATAGCATTTATACTAAAAAAAAATAGAAATACTTAATGCCTGTCATGGATCGAGGCCTCTTATAAAGAAAAAAGAAAAATCTGAATTCATTTTGATCAAATTCCCCTTGAAGGACACCGCCTGCATCCAAATATTTGAATCCACACTCCTCAGTTGTTCAATATACTTAATGAAGTATGATAATAAATCTCCCTTCCGCTCCGGAGTAAGCAATCGCTCTGCCGACTCAGCCTTCTTTGTGGACTTTGGCGCCAGCCAAATGAGATTTGCGCCCTACATCGTGGGCATTTACTTTGTCTGACGGCTTATTACCGTGCCCGTGTTGCAGCATAATCTACAACGGGATGGAAGGCTAGGACTAATTTGCTAGGTCGTTAGGTTAAGGGTAAAGTTATCACAGGGGAGGAGAGTCTATTGCAGATAAGCAGTGAAAAATGCAGAGGATATGGAGTGAGTGAGGGGAATCAAGTATCGCGGTGAGGAAAGTGCGAGTTGTTGATTTCAACACCATTATTACATTTTGGGTTCTTTGGCGCATAGAGGGATATATATGCATGTGACCGCAATAATTGGAGCAGTGTTTTTGCTCGAGATTTAATATCTGAGTGGTACATGCTGTTTTGTGGATTGAGGAAAAGGAGGTAATAATCATCGAGCACTGAATACATTTGCTAACATGTAAACTAATTATTTCCTTCATCATGCTGGCAGACACATGCCCGCGCCCTGTTGTTTGTGTTGGAGTCAATAAAAGCCATTGATTGTACATGTGCTGAGGGCTTGAACCTTTGTTGGACACCGGTGAAGGAAATCTTAAGTGGGTCTCCATGTTAAGTGGGTTTGTTAGAACTGGTGGCGTCATGTTTCCAAGCTTCTGCTTAATCAATTTTTGCAAATATTTTTTTTGGTTAGTATTTGTGACACCACGTAGAGTGTCTGTGTTGCACGTAGCTGCCTGTCCAGGATGCTTTTAACTCGCTGATGTGGTGGCAGTGGGGAGGGGTACTTGGCTCTCATCTCTGTTGGCGGAGCCGTCCCTGCAGCAGCTGCTCCAAGACACCGTCATCACTCTCTCCATAACGAGCCCAGGGTGAGATGGGAAGGCTGGGCTGTAGGGGTGGGGAGTGCCACACCGAATTGAGGGAAAAACCCCGCAGTGACACAAGCTGTCTACGCGGACACGTGGGAGCGCCAGACTTTCTGAGGCTCCTCAGGTGAGCTGACGAAGTGTCCTGGTTAGTTGAGTTTGATAAAGTCTTCCCTGTAACAGACTTTAGATCAAATGCTTCGGTCTGTCAGGCTGCATGTCTGCTATTATGCACTTGCCAAGTCGTTAAATGTCATCTTAGCCTGATCTGCTGCACTGATGATCTCATTGTCAGCGAGAATATACAAGTGCAATTAATAAACCTTTATCTGTGTTTGACAGTTTCGCTACAGCACATCATAATTTCATGCCCTCTCGCCTCGAATCACTTCATAGCGGGCGATGACACCTAATCGGCCGCAATTGTTGTTAATCAGGGTAAAGATCCCTGCAATTTCTCGAGCAGCGACTGCTTCCCCTTTTTTCCCCCCCTTCTTATACGGTTTCTCAGGTTCCAAGAACCTGGGCAGAGGAAAAGGCAATTAAGCTAATGCAGTACGGGTGTCATAAGGTTGTAGATATTTCAAGAGCAGAGCAATTTACCACTTGGAAAAAGAGGAGAGGTGCTTGCATAAAACATTCCACTCTCTCCCAGATTTATTATGCTTTTAGTTGGGTTATATGTGATACAATTAGCGGTAGGTGCCAATAAGGCTCGCGGCTCAAGGACGTGGTCATCGCCTGGCCATCTGTCATTAATTGCATTCTCCTGTTATGCAGCAGGCGGGCAGGCGGGCGAGTGGGCAGGCTCAAGGGGGAGAGTTGAGCGGAGTGTCACAAGGCGCATCACACCACAGGTGTGGAATGAACATTTACATTTAAGATTTGGAGGGGGTTCATTATTGGGCCGACAAGGAGTATTCAGAGAGGATGTCTAATTATTAATAAAGAAAATGCTGTTTTATTTTTATGAGGAATAAATGAATAACTTTTACAACAAAAGCTTGTCCAATTAAGGAGTGTGACGCTGTCAAACAGCAGCCCGTTGTGGTCTTATCAGCTCGTTTGGCTGTGTCATTTTCATTAAGAAGCAAATGGGTGTAGAACTCCAGAGGGCAGCAATGATATGTACAAGGGAAGACCCTGAGTGCCATGTTATCTATGAAAAGGGAGGGGAGACCTGACTGCAGATTTTCCCCCCAGCGTTCACCGCTCACACACAGAACCAGCAGCAGCAAGCAGGATGTATGACTTATGTCTGTGGAGCAGCCAAATCCGGCTCTTAATCTACTCTTTTTAATCAGGAATCCAGGTCTTGCTTACTTTACGGCTTCCATTTTATGGGCTTTGCATTAGCGTGCACCCTGATATCCGAGTGAAAACAGGACATCACAACACGCCGCGAATACAAAAGCGCCTGATCTTATTTTTCCCCTGCTGCAGTAATGGATGTGTTTCTTTTCCGCTTCTGGAGAATGCCACTGATATTGGTGTAGTGCTTTTTAACAGCTTGTTTCTGTGCCCCAGCGGCAATGATGGTAGCACCCTTTATCAAGAGCTGTTAAGGTGCACTGTGAAAATTTAAAAGCAGGTGTGAAAAGCTTCCGATAGGTCAGATAAAACTGGTGTCAGACTGATGTGGCCTACTCTAGACTTTTAATTCAGTAACCCACATTTATTATTTGGAGGGAAACTGTTTTATTCT
>VOQK01026561.1:0-11030 GCA_015052645.1 Benitochromis conjunctus
GCATTATTTGTGAACTGTTGGAATACACTTTGGAGCACTGTAAATAAACGCACTGTCTTTTCACCTCAGTCTAAAAATCGCGCCTGGGTCCTCTTTCCCTCTCACTTCCGTGACAATTCCGTCTGAGAAGGGAATAAGAGCCGGTCTCCAACAACCGCCGGTCTCTTTTAAATGCCGGGCCGGCCGAATAATTTTTTGAATAAACGCCGGGGCTACTATTGGAAGATATACGGTATATGATGACTTAGAACTCAGGGTTAACCCCCTTTAAGCTTTCATAAATCAAAATAAAGAGATTTATTAAAAGAGAGAAAACCCCAACAATCAGATAACCCCTATGAGCAAGCACTAGGCGATAGTGGGAAAGAAAAACTCATTTTTAACAGGAAGAAACCTCTGGCAAAATCAGGCCCAGGCAGGGGCAGCCATCCGCTGTGACCAGTTGGAGGTGAGGGAGATGGAATAAAAGACAAAAGCTACTGAATGGTCATTCATTCACTAATAATTTGGGGCAGTTGTGCCATAAACCTTATACTGGGCATTGGTCTAATTTTGCAACTGGATCCCACGCCACTGCAGACTGTTAGGCGACTCCATCCATCTTATTGTCATTTTATCACCACCAACGCTAATCTGCGAGTGGTTACAGACCTTGTCACCATCCTCAGAGCAGCTATTTCATATGCAACATGCTTCCAAGTTCATTGCACGCAGTCTCAATAATTCTTTTTGTGTTGAATTCTTCAAAAACTGATTGCCGTAGCATGACTGTAGCATATCGCAGAAATATCTGGTTCCTAATCTGGTTGTTACACTTCGATACACAACCAATTTTTCAGATGATTGTTTTGTTGTTAAACACATAACATTCCTTACCACACTCTGTATCACTGCAAATCCCAAAGGGAACTATCAGATGACACCAAAATAGTTTAATGGACAAACAGGAAAAAGTCTGTTTTAACATTGTGTTACATCAATGCCTTATGATTTTGTCACCTCACACAATGATCTCCCTGTGGCCAACTATCATTACCAGCTCTTAGATAACAAGACCATTTCAGCTCTGATTCTGAGACGTAAAATAGTAGCTTTGTAATGAAATATGAGTCAGACTTTGATCAGATTTGATTAGTGTGAAAAGATGGTTAATCAGGTCAAAATTGGAAATCTCTCACATTAGGGCACTCACAGCAAGCACAATCTCTTAGTCAGCTTCTGCCTATGACTTATGAAACTGATAGCCTTGGGTGAATCATAAGCCTGCTGGTTAGCACTATATATCCTACCAATCACTCTTTTCACATGTCCCACCCTCTTCTCCTCCCCCTGCTTTATAGGTGTCTCATTGCTCTCACCACATACTGTCTGTGGGGGGGAAAGTGACTGCCTCACAGGTCTCTGGTATCTCAGCACCCATCTGTCATCGTCGTTCAGCCCTGCTCCACGCCGTATCCAGGGAACATCAGGCGTGGGCTGGCTGCCCTGCCGGTTGGCTTGATGGCTTCAGTGTATGCTCACAGTCACAGAACTGCCCAGAGATTGGATTTGTGTCAAGTTGAGCAGCAGGTTTTAGCAGATATCAGCTGTAATCTTTGTGTGTCCGTGCGTAGCCGCTGCTGATGGTTTTCACAGCCTCAGCAGTTATCACATAACTGCATGATTGGATGTGACTGAAGACTTCCATTCACATGACATAACTAAAAAAGATGGCTGACAGGATGACAACACGACTGCCGTATACTAGACTATATGGGCGACAAATGTTTGAATTAATAATACTGAATTTTTGAAAACCTTAAAAATCTTTGAGGTACTGTACTTCACTGTTTTTTGTTGTCTCCATGTTGTCTCATGATTTTCAACACATACACATTAAAAATTAGATTTCTGAATACAGTAACACGTGCTATAAAAAACAGTGCACTGGTATTTTAAATGACCTCTATTGGACCGTTAATTATGAAACCTTACCTCTTACATTATACAACTTATACAACAATAATACATGAACATAATTCAATGGTATTGTGTATAATTCACGCAGTACCTTTTGTTAATTTTGAAGACTGCAATTAGATGAGACTTGCAATGAGGCATTTCATATTCAATTTTTCAAAAACACTGATGTTAAATCTACATAAAAATGTTCAAATCAAGGACAACACAACATATTTCTAAATGTGTTTTGGCAAAAAAGAGGAATCCTGTCCTGTAATTCTGTATGAATGGAAAGACAAGTAACAGAAAGCCCAGTAAAGGCTGGTAAAACAAAACAAACGTTACCACCTTTAGTGTCAATAACTTGTAATTGATAACTGAAGTAATTATTTTCTGTATTTTCATCATTGTGGAGGAACCCATCACCCCTCTTCCTCAATGCTTGACAGCTGATATTTGATAATTGTGCTGATACACTGTTCTTGGATTTCGCCAAATGACGAGTCATGCATTATGGCCAAACATCCCTACCTTGGTTCTTATTGTCCACAGGTGTTTGCTGCTGAAATCTTGTGGTTTGCTCAGTTACAACTTTGCAAATCTAATCTGTGCTACCATGTTCTTTTTACAGAGAAGAGGCTTTCTCCTGACAAACCTTCAAAACAAGCCACACTTATTCACTCTTTTTCTGAGTGTACTGTTATCAACTTTAATATTTAACATGATAACTGAGGCCTGTATATTCTGAGATGTAGCTCTTGGGTTTTTTGAAATTTCTATTAGTCTAATGGGATCGAAATTTCACACCAGCAAACTGCTAAAATGTCAACAAGTGGTCATACTTGGTGATGATCAGTTAATCAAGCACATCTGATAAGTGGCACCTGGCTGCTATTTAAGTTCTTAATTCTTTATTTTATATTTGTACTGTACTAGATTTTTATATTGTGATTTTATCTGTATTATGGCCTCTGGAAAGCACTTTGGTGTACTTTTGTCTTTAAATGTGCTATACAAATAAACTTTATTATTATTATTATTATTACTACCGTATATCTTCCAATAACCGCCAGTCTCTTTTAAACGCTGGCCAGTAAATTTTTTAATAAACGCCCCGGCTATAATTGGAAGATATACGGTATTATTAATTCCTCTGGAAGCCCAGCATGAAAACTTTATTTTCACATATCTTTATAAAGCAGTGATTTTATTTTTTCAATTTCATGCCTGCATTGAGTGATAGCTGTCATCTCCACCCATGGAAGTCACAGAGCAGGATCTCTCTGCCGTGTTTGTCATGTTTGTACCTTTTGGAGCATTTTTAATGGAATTATCTGACAAATGCTATGGAGTGATTTCTGCTACAATCTGTTCAAGAAGTTCTGTTTGGGGGAGGGGAATTCTATATTAATCTTTTTCTTTGCAGATACGTGTCTGTGTTATGTATCTCTGCGGTTCATGCATTGCAAATATTACCTGAGAGTTAGGTTAGCACTCAACCCACTCCTTAAAAAAAAGCATGGTAACTTCTGGTTTCAAACTTCTAATAACGCAGTTGGCAAAATGCTAACACTGAAGCGTCAAAATGCTCTTTGTTATCCCTTACTCATGTAATAAATGTCTTAAACCCCCCCACCCCCCCCCCCATTAGAGTCTGGAAGCAGAAACAGTTGAAATTATTAGCAAATAGTACGGATAAATAAATAAAATTATTAGCTTATTAGCATATTAGAAAAGCAGCTGTTGGTAGCTACCTAAAATTATTATATATACTATGTTATTTTATGTCACTGTTGCTAGCAGTTAAACCGTTGACAAACAATATGTATTAACAGTTGAAATACTAATATAAAAATATTAATTACCCTTTATTAGCTAAAAGCTCATAAAAGTTAGCTAAACATAATAAACGAAAATTGGGAAATTGGTCACTTTAGAGGTTAAGTGTAATACTAATCAAACGTAATATCAATTTAAACTAGTTAATAGTTATGGATGATTGAAATGCTTACCTAACTGTAACTGAGAAGTGTTGAGCTGAAAGTTGTGCAGATCCAGTTTAAGACAGCACATCGTAGGAGGGGTTTCTTTAGTCTATCTGACAACAGATGGCCAACTTGAAAAAAGTTGGAAACCATTGCTGTAGCAAACCAAAGGGAAGGTGAAGTCAGCGTTAACACAGCGGCGACCTCAGCCCCAACACTTCAGTGTGCGAATGAAAATAGATGATGTATTTGGTCATTTATTCTCCTTAGTTTATGGCAAGGCAATGTGTGTATCCCAGTTTTCAGCAGTAAGTGCTGAACATGTGATTCTATCAAAGGCCCATTTCCAGTGGTTTCAGCATTTTTAAATTACTTGCTAACCCAGATTTGGTCTCTCCTGAATCCCAACCCAGATCTGGTGTCTTGGCTAGCCACTCCACAGAATGCTGAATGGGTGATTTATCAGTTCTTGGAGTGGTGGGAAACTAAATGATTTATGGCTCAGCTCGTTTTTTTTTGTTTTTTTTACCCAAATCTTATTTATGTCACTGCCTCTGTTGCTGTCTTGATCTCTCTGCTTGTCTCTTCTGCTTTCCCCTTCAGAAGTCATCTCAGTGATAATAACAATGTATGCTATAAGTTTTGAGAAGCCCTGCGTGATCCCAGAGAGGAAATATAAATGATCAGATGCTGGATGTCTGTGAAATCAACTCTCGCAAAATACTGACACGCGTCAGCTCTGGCATGTATTCCTGATGGAATGTATGAAAACATGCAGTCAAGTACACACAGAGAAGAACACACATGTGCAGTGTCAAACTGAATTAATGCACAGGTCGAAGCATTGCCAAATGCAAGTTATTGCTTATCCTCGATTCCACGGAGAATGCATCTGATGAATAAAACATTTGTGAATAAAGGCATATATTGATTTAAATATAGCCGTGAATAGGTCATAGATTGCTCTCGAGATTTTGCCCGTTCTTTTCTCCTTACCCATTATTCCATAGACACTGACGTTAGCATATTTTCCATCTCTTTTTCCATTTCACTCCTTTGCCATCGGAGAAAAATGAATTGGACTATTATCATCATGCATTCAGGAAACACAGCCTGGGGATATAAATTGGTCAAATGCAAACAAGTGGAATCCACTGATCCTAAATGTGAGTCACTAAGTTGAGAATTTGGGGCCTTGAAATGTCTGACAGCTTAAATCACCGTCACTCTGGGCAATGACTCAGAGAAAAGAAGGACAGGATGGAGACGGAGAAAAGAAAGGCAGAAAAAGAGGAAGAACTAATGAGATTTTTTGGTAGTATTTCATCTGTGTGACCACAAAGGCCATAGTAAATACGAACAGCATTTAAAATTAAGCCCTAAGTCTTCTGTGGCTTCATGCCAAATGACCACGGTTTGGCTTCATGCCTTTTTCATGAGGTCGCCTTGATAAAAATTCATAATCTGTATCTGCATTCTCTGATCAAAAGCCATCCTGAAATGCGCAAACAGATCGTCACCTCGGCTGAAACAGAGATATTTCACAATGAAGGGTTGCGGGAAAAACCACGGCGGGACACACACACGCTGTTTCGGTATGAAAATGATACTTGAAAGGCGAGATGAAATATTCACCAGAGAGAAATATGGGGAGATAGCACATAGCCTTGAGCGAGCAGTGCTCCTGCTGCGAGATACAGGGAGAGAGAAAGAGATAGCGAAGGAGAGGAAGCTGGGGTGAAACTGGGAAAAATAGAGAGTGTGAGGAAATATAAAAAGAGATTTATTGAAGACCAGATAAAGAATGAGCGGATGAAAGAATGACTAGTAGGCAAGTAACACCTCCAAACTGTAAATCTGTCACTTTACTGTGAATTTTTATTTCACTTCAAAAGGTCACATGCCTTTGCAACTTTATCAAAAAGTTCACGAAATTCATATGTCCCTAAAACACTCACATGACTTATAAAGACATTCGAGCATTCGCGCTTCGAAACCATAACAGGAATAGTTTGCTGTCAAAGTCGGCACAGGTGCCACAAGAGACATCACTAATGTTTCCACCTGACATTTTTGTCTCCACAGTTCCTGAGAGTGTCAGAGACAGACACAGTCAAAAGATCATTAGACCGTTTGAAAAAAAAAAAATAAAGAAAACATGATCTATTGATTCAGGACATAACATTCTAGGTCACCATTGATTAGCAGACACAGGCTTTTTGCTTGCCTCTTTCTTTGCTGGGCCCTAACTTTATTTTTAGGCTCGCGCTGATCGATAGGAGGCAGCTTTGTGCAAATCTCTGTGGCATTGTGCCTCCCCGCAGAGCCTGTGTAGGTCAGACTGAAGACATCCAAAAGGTTGAACCAATGATGGAAATCAATGGATCACAAATGTCAACTAACATGGCTGTTTACCACAATGGAGGACACTTTCTAGATATTTGCTCGCACGTGAACAAATGTCTAAAGCCCATTTATAGTTTTTTTATCCATTCAAACAGATACAAATCTAGCACGGATGCTTGTGACATTTTCAGCCTATGCAGATACAAGTTTCTTGTTGGTTCAATTATATACTCAACTGGCTCACCATTTGGTTGCCCAGATTCAGAGACTCCAGTGAGCATTTGCTATTTGTCAGTGCTCCTTTTAACAACTATCTGCTAATTCCCTTTTTGAGCAGTAATTACACTGAATTAATGCCATTGTTTTGTAGACTCGAGGAAAAAAAAACAAAAACAACATAATTGTAGCACAATAATTATTCAGATTATGATGGTGGTGACGATGAACTTCTGTTTTGTGTTATGTAAAAAAATGATCATCGCAAAGGGGCTGTGAGATATTATGAATTAATAGAAAAACACACCATAATACGTCACATTGCATAAACTATAATGACCAAAGCTAAATGTAAGTTGTATGTATTATCAATAAAGCACATGGAACCTGAAAAGTGAAGAGAATAAAAAAATCTCTGAGCTTCTACATTGATATATCATTGAACTGGTGGGAAAAAAGAAATGGTGACAATGGATGTGATGTCAGATTAAATGGATGAACTCGGATGACGCACATGATGAGGCCCTTATACCCATCAAGACAAGTTATTGAAGTTAGTTACTTATGGACGAAAGCTAATTTAAGTGACTCTATCATGGTTGTTGGTGACCAGTGTTGGTCAAGTTACTTGAAAATGGTTATTAGTTACTAATTACTGATTACTTCTCCAAGAAAGTAATCCCGTTATTGTACTGATTACTTATTTTCAAAAGTAATTAGTTACTTTATTACTAAGTTACTTTAAAAAAACATGATACACAACCTGAATATGTAATAAAACAACAGACCTTTCTGCCCAATTCTATTTTTTCTGCATAATCCATCATATCAAATGTAATCAAATGAAAAAGTTATTAGTTTTAATCTTTTAACTTTATGCACGCAGCATTAAGCAAACATTTTATTATATGTAACATTTCTGACTGGAGGAAATTTGTTTAACATTTAAAGTTATTTTCTGCATATTCCAGCATATAAAATAACTAAATGCATTAAAATCTTTTATCACGTTAATCGTGATGTCGTATTAATTCGCTAATGTCAACAGCCCTAAAAATAAGATAATTTTTTGTGTTTACACTCACTCTTTCAAACAGATACAAGTAAAACACAGCAAAAAATAAATAAAATCAAATATTCAGCAGCACTGTCGCTCTTAAATCTATTTTCACCTGTTGAGCAGGAGTGGGGCCGGTGGAGGTTTGTCCAGGGCCGCCGGTCATGTCAGTGGGGGGATCCGGGTATTCTCTGTGAGTTTCACATTCCCGTGGCAGCGTGCTGGGTGCTTGCTCAGATTTGAAGTTTAATTTTTCGCTGTAGAAACAAGTTTTCTTCCCACGCAGAGTGTAATGTTTTTGTCACTTTTTACGTAATCAAAGTCAAAGTAATGTGAGTATTTCCAAGTTTTAAATGCTGCACGGTCGTACTCTCTCCCGCACCCCATATTATCCATTGTTGATCTACACACATCTGTTGCTGCCATGGACGTCGCACGCTTCTACGTCATAGTCATGAGACACTCTCAAAAATGAAATCATGGTTTAGTAACACAATAACGCAGCGTGCTCATGTGAAATTAACAGTAATCTAATTACTTTTTTGCAATAGTAATCCCTTACTTTACTCATTACTTGAAAAAAGTAATCCGATGACTTTTTTTTGCCCATCTCTGTTGGTGACAGACAAGATGGATTGAGTATTTCAGAATCTGCTGAGCTTGTGAGACTTTCCTACTCAACCTTCTCTTGGATTTACAAAGAACAGTCCAAAAAATGAAGACTGTCCAGTGAGCAGCAGGTCTCTTGTTGACATCAGAGGAGAATGGTCAGACTGCTTTGAGCTGATAGGAAGGCAACAGTAACTCAACCAGTCTTGAAGCGCAACACGTCCATTGTTGAAGCAGATGAGCTACAGCAGCTGAAGACCACACCTTGTGCCACTTCTCTCAGCTAAGAACAAGAAACTGAGGCTACGGTTCTCACTGGGTACACAAAAATTATTTTGTGTGTTAATCAAACTGTTTTATTCCTAAAACTGTCAAATTTAGTTAAAAAAACAAAAGCTGTAGCACATTAAAGATAAAGAGATTCAGTACCGTATATCCAGATCTGTTTTCCACTCTGGTAAATCTCCTAATGAGCTTTATGCCGTCATTAGTAACATATCCAACTACTGCAGCCAAGAAATGTTAAAGTACAACATATAATGCAATTAAACAAATGTTCTGAACAAAGGTGACCTGACAGCCCAATTATCACTCCACACTGTTTTAAGCTTCTCACCCTCTCATTTCCATGTGAGAGTCCACTCATGCAGTACACATCCACCCACTCATGTGAGCTGCTCGAGCTGCTCGATGAGTCAGTGGCGTTACACAGTGAAATCACAATCTGTTTTTGAGAGGCACTTAAAGATTTTTAATCCATTCTGAAACTGGGCCTGATGCAAGTGGCTGCTTTTACATAATGCTGCGACCAACTATTTGTTTATGTTTTCAAACTGCACTTAAAGTCACGTGTTTGTTTTGTGCGAAATTCTCCGGACAGCGCGTGATGCAACAATGACGAAAAATAGATCTGCTGCATTTTTTTCCCACGGTTTTTGTCTCCTTGTGCATTTATTTCCCCTGAAGGTTTTTGGATTCTGTGTCAAAAGTGTCAGAAGATATGAAGAGATGAAGGTTTTCTATTTTATGCATTATGGATTTTCACTTGCATGCAGCCATGAGATGGAGGCTCATGACAAACTGTTGCTGGAATGTTCATCTCCACTACAGCATTACAATTGTACGATGAGGCCTTGAGAATATACTGTCTAAGTCTTGAGTCTGCACTCATTGTGGCCTTTAGATTTGTTTAAGAAAAATGGGAAATAGGTGCAATTATTTATTGTAACATGTGCAAACATACATGGAAATACAGTACAGAAGGAAAAAAACGGTGTGCAATCTTGTTGAACTTGAATGGTCAATAATTGGTATGGCCACCTTTATTCTACAACACAGTCTAAATTCTTGTAATTTCTTTAAGTAGTCTGCAGGAATAGTTCTCCAGGCTTTTCGAAGGACATTTAAAGCACCTCTTTTTGGATGTTTGCTGCCTCGTGGTCTGGGGAGGCCAATCCATGACTGATAGTGTTAAACTGTGTAATTTTTTAATCCAGGTGTGCTATACTGCAGTGACAGCGTGTTTGGGATTATTGTCATGCTGAAAATGAAAGTGTTGCCACTCTGATGGTGCTTTTCTCTGTTCATAATTTCAAGATCTCCAAACACTACTGCCTGAAATGCAGCCCCAAACCGTGACAGAGCCTCCACTGGGTTTTACATATGACTGTAGACACTCACTGTTTATATTCATACTGATTATAATTTTAGCCAGAAATTTCCAATTTTGATTAATCACTCCACGAGATCTGTTGCCAGGGTTTTTTTTTTTAAGTCCAGCTCTTGTGTAATTTGGCATTTTCTCCATTTCCCTACCTTTCAGTAGATAGATCAGTTAAACACTGATATGCACCCCCCAGGTCCTGTATCAGGCCTTTCCTGGATTTTATCCTATTTCTTAAGGACATGACTTTCGCATATTATTCATCACCTGACGATAGCTTTTTTTCATGTCCAGTTTCCTTAAATTTCTAAGGAAGCTCTGACAAGCTGCTAGCAACAAAAAGCCTAAAGATACAATTTAAAATTGGTTCTTAGCTAAGTTGTCTGTTATGGACACAACCGTGTTCACCCCTCAAGTCAGGTACCTTTAATATTCTCGAATGATTCATAAGCCAGTGTCAGGCAGCAAAGCATATTTCTCATTCAGGTACAAGGACTGAACTGAAAATGTATGAAAAAGCTACAAAAATCCAAAGAAAAACTTGAGAAAAAATATCTTGAGAAAGCCTTGAGAACTTTTGCTCAAGACAACTTTAAAAATTACACACGTCTGGCTCCTTGAAAGCGAAATCTACAGAAATCAGCGGAGATTCA
Source organism: Benitochromis conjunctus (assembly GCA_015052645.1). NCBI lineage: Eukaryota > Metazoa > Chordata > Actinopteri > Cichliformes > Cichlidae > Benitochromis > Benitochromis conjunctus. The sequence goes on from VOQK01026561.1 coordinate 10,471, forward strand.
AGAGTTTTGCAAAGCAATATTTACATTTTATCTGCATTTTTTTTTAAATTTTACTTATACATTTATATTTAAGTTGTGTCACTCACCTGACTATTACCTCTAACAGAGCCCAGAAACTCCTCTTCCTCCTTTATGTTCTTTTCCTTTGTGTTATTTCGCTTTGGTCTCACTTCCTCTTCCTCTTGACAAAGTAGTGTTACAAAGCAGATTTAAAAAGCTCAGAGGCACAGTTTTTCCACTCAGGTGGAAATCCTTTTAACTTGTGCAAATGCATCCTTTCACCACTTTGCCAAAACAAAAACTTTGTTCCATTTGAAGTTGTCACTCAAGACGGACAATTTCTAAGCAACAACAAAATCCTTTACAAACGACAGGTTTGTCAGCTCTCTGCAGTATCACAACTTATTTGAGTACATCTGTAACAAAACTGTGTCAGAACTTCCTTTGTAGATAATGACGGCAGAGCTGAGAGAAGAAGGAGCTATGTGAAATCCTCTTTTCTACTTGTACAGTGTATCAATGGCTCAGGTGCTTCTGTGAGAGAGATAACAGGTGATTAT
>VOQK01026561.1:11050-23304 GCA_015052645.1 Benitochromis conjunctus
GTGATTATAGAAGCATACACATCTGCAGGCCCAAAGGGTCGCCCAGAAGGTCTCAACAGTGCTGGTGTCAGCATGGCTGTGGTGCATGCAGGGCGGCAGACGGTCAGACTCGGGCAGCCGATTCTCGACACAACAGCTCGGACCATTGATCCCTGCTACCAAGCCTCCTCACACTCATTAGTAGCGTTACTTGGAGCACTGTTGGGCCCTGGGATCTTGCTCCAATTGGACTGCAGAGCTAGTCGGCGGTCTGAGGAGAAATGATAACATGCCCATTTTTCAGGCCAAGGAGCACACACAAGGGCCAGGCGGATTAGAGTGGAGCAGTGCAGAAGTCTTGTTTGGCCAAAAAAGTGACTTTGACAATCTTGCGGCCAGCTGGTCAACTGTAGTGTATATTAGATGGCTGATTGTAGATTTACTGCCTGTGGACACCACAACGGCAGCATTTGAGTCTGCACTGAAGTAATAGGCAAGTATAAAAAACAAAGAAAAACAGATATTTGCAAATACTTATTTCTGCACTTGGAAAGCGTTTACTTTCCAGTGTTTATTGCATTGTCTCACAGTCACACTAAACAGTGCGCTTGAAATTTCAGCTACACTCAGACACGCACAGTGTGAGAGGAATATTTAAACGTACTCTTTTGCCCAGCGTTGATCTGCTAGTAGACTTACAGCAGTGAGGCAGATTTTGATACACATACCTTAGCCAGATTAAATGTGAGCTCTCCGGCTGTGTGTGTGTGCGTGTGTGTTTAATACAAACATTTACATATTTTCCAAAAGGAAAATCCTATCTGCAGAATGTTAATTTGACATTGTGCATTTGCATGAGACAAATCGCAGCGCTGTTGACTTTTTATATGACGGATTTATTCCGAAGTGCCATCGGAATTCAACCTTTGTGTTTTGTGTTGGGGAATGAGCTCCTGAAATAACTCCTCGTGCAGAAAACACGCTTGAGGAAAGAAGTTAAGGGTTGTCATGTCTTTTACATTTCAGGTGTGTGATCACAAAGTGTCACAAATATGCCATTCACACTGCATGTTAAAAATCCCTTTATTTGATCCTGCCAGCACCGCGGTGCTCCCTCAGTACCTGTACAAAAATACTGCAGTCAAAGGCAGCAGAGGACCACTGATGTTCCTCTACTTTTCTCATAAACAAAAGTCTGACATTTGCTGCCTTGCTCATTGAACACTGCACCTTGTACTTCTGTCAGAGAATACCTTTGACTTTCACTAGTAATTCTTGTTTGAGGGCACCTGAAAGGATGATGTGAGGAAGGCGGTCTCCAAAAATAGGCTGCTTATTTATATAATATGTTCAAAGACTCAGATATCGCTTGCTTCATCTAAAGACATATTTATATATATTCCTCCTGAGCGGTTTGCTTTAAACAAGATTTGGCAATGTCTCTGATAATAACGGGGGAATTGCGAGAATATCTGAACGCCAGTCTGACACATAGAGTATCAGATATGATGCCGGTGAGTAAATGTCCTGATAGGTAAAGTCGTAGTATACTTGGATGGCTTAAAACAGCAGAGTCAGTTGAGCTAAATATGCCTTGTCACTTTCACTTTTTGTTGCAGAGATTGCACTTTAGAGGTAAGAGTCGGAAGAGCTACAGAAGTGTAGCCGTACATCAGGGAGGCAATTCAATGTCATGTTTAACCTCATTCTTAACGCATAGATATAAATATAATAATCATAACACAACTATGTTTCAGACAGTTGCAACCACCATGACTTTGATGTAATGCCTCCCAAATCAGCTTGGTACTTTTCAAAGTCCTCTTATTATCTCTTGGGCTAGGGTAACCAGAAAACATGTGTTGTACAGTGGGGTTGGGGAGGGTGGTGGGGGTGCTGACAGACACAGCCGCCTGAGCAGTGAAGCGTGCACCCCCATTAGTCAGCTATGTTGAGCAAAATTATGGTTTTGCCATCCTAAATTTTCTTGTTTCTTAAAATTAGGCACCATACAGCCTCTGCAAGTGGCCTATCAGATCATTTTTCTATTTAGAGCATCAGACAAAATCAATACAAACAGAATCACACAGGTTTGGTTCACCGTTGGAGCTGGTTTAGCCAAACCTGTCGCCGATCGTTTGCACAGCGTGCTTTAGCTGTCAGTCACAGTCTGTCGATACAACCAGGAGTCTGTCTCTTTACAAGGATAAAAAAACATGCCATTCAGCTTAGCTGCAGTCACTGATTGAAAGCAGAATATAGGAAAAGAAGTACTGAATGAGCTTGCTTGGACCACAGATAAACTTTAAATGAGCTAAATTGTGCCGGAACTGTTGTCTGACCTTGCTAGTTTGCTATTCTGACTGGATTAAGCAGCATGGCCTCTCTTCCTCTCCGCGGGGGTCATGTGCACGCAAGCAGGAGTGAGAATGAGGTCACACACATTGTTTTTAAGAGTAGAATGCCTATATACAAAAACATGTATACATATATACACAAATAAGTATCTCATAACTAAAATCTAGCGATATAATTTTAATGATAACTATTTATAATTTATTTAAGTGATTCTATTACACGATTGCATCGTGGTTAGTACTGTGTTACAAAGCAGAGAAAAGATTCTGGGTTCAGACCTGCTTGGGACTTTTCTGTGTAGAGCTTGCGTGCTCTCTGTGGTTACCACAGTCTAAAAAACATGCAATTTAATTTAGTTGGTGATTATAAAATGGCTACAGGTCTAGATAGTGTGAACAGCTGCCTTTCCGTCCGTGACAGTAGCTGTGTTATAGACCGATGAACCTCTTTCCAAGTGTCAGCTAGGATAAGCTTTTAGAAAGATTTGCGTTGGCAGACTGCTGATTTTTGACCCGTTTAAAGGCGATGCTAGAGAAAAACATAGAATACATACATATATAAAAGAAATTCAGGTAACATGACCCGGGGGCTGGGATTCCTTCTCCACTTTAGAAATGGTCACTGCTCATAGTCATACCTCCCCTCACTTGCCTTTTCTTGTCTAAAATTAGTGGACCACTTCCTTACAGAACACGCAATGACATTAAACTTTTAGACTGGATTGATCTAAAAAAAAATTCACAGAGTTAATGGTAAAGTTAAGTCCTAATAGAGCAATAGATAGTCTTTGGTGGAAAGAGGACCCTGTTTTTGGATTTTGTTCCATTAATTATTAGGCCACACTGTTACCACACTCACTCTTTCCACGCTACACATCATCTGGAAGCATAAATTATCATGCGTGTGTGAGCGAAGAGTACTTCATCTGAGTAATTCATGATTTAAGGCTTGAGTTTGGTCATTTCAAGGATTTGAGGACCCTCTGACATAATTTTATCCAGCTGTTTCTCAGCCAAGCTGCCACAGTCTCTCTGCTTAGTCTGTCAGAAATAGCACCAAAAGCGCTTCCTTCAATAGTGCTAAATTAAAGAGGAGTCACAGATCCGGCAGGATGCACCCCAATCTTGACAAATTGGAATGATTAAAGCTCTAGGAAACCCATGCTTCATCTCCTAGTTTCAGTCAATTTATGACAGCTCTCATTACTGTCCCTGCTTTGTCCCAGACGTGCTACACACTGCCCAAATTAGCAGTCCTACATCATACTGCCTGTTTATGCATTCAAACCACACAGACTGGGCTGTAAAAGCATATCATGTCAGAGAAGAGGCAGGCTCTTAACATGTGACAGTGCTGTCCTAGTCTGCATCTGCTCCTCCTTGTTTTGAGGGGATCTGTGGGACAGAGGCAATTTCCTAGATTTCATGTCAGCTCTGAAACTAGCACTCTCTCTCCTTTTATCCCATGCTAGCAAGCCGCTCTATGCCTATTGTGTGTTTTCAGGGGAAGAATATGAAGTTGGCAGATACAGAGCAAACCTGATTGGTGTCCTGAATCATTAAGAATGGACCACAGCACTGGAGTCTGCGTGTCTGACATTTCAGAACAACGTGAAGCCGGGCCTGTCGCACAGATAACGTCCCTTGGGGGCGAGGTTGCGAGCGAAACACCAGCTTTATTTATTTATTTCGCATTAATTCCGTGCAGTCAAGGTGGCAGCTTCGTATGGAGATCGTCACGTTTGCAGCATCTTTGTTGGCTTCTCTTTGCTATCACAGTGTTGCACCTTGTATCAAAATTGCAGAGGTTTTCTGTGGAGCATTTGCAGTCGGCTGCTAATGCCTAACTTCTGATGTAAGAATGGTGTGGTGACGTATGCAAGCACATTATTGTTAAGTCTTTTGGAGTAAAACCATCTTTGCTGTCGCCCTGCTGGGAGCGTAGGGTTCAGGGTTGAACATAATTGAGGAGAAACCACACTTACTGGCCAGTTAGCGGCGGACCCCAGAGTAATAGCTCACGCAGCGTCTCCACTGACACCTCAAAAAGTAGCACAGCCCTTGTTTATGGTTGTGGACTTTGCAGTTTTAAAATTCCAATGAGGTTCCATGCTGCTTTGTCTTCATCAGGCTGGATGATTTAAGTGCATCCAGGGAGAAGGGAACTGCCATCGCTGCCTGCTTCATGGGGCCAGTAGAGCATGCAGCAGGAGGCCACTGTCATGTGCACCTTCACTAACTATTTCATATCAAAATCTTTCACTCACAACTTTTGATCTATAATTTCACTTGTGGAGTAAAACTGTGAGAGACTCTTATTCATTTTAGGGTAATAATTTAGCTTTAGTTTTTGGTGACATATAAATCTTTTTTTTTTTTTTCATTCACTGAATTATTATAATTCAAGTTAAGGAAATGAAATGTACACCTGGAACCTAGCCACAATACCATATGTACAGCTAAAATAAGATTTAACACCTAAGTGTCTGAATACTAATGCTCATTGTAAGATCTGCAGTCAGTGCGTATTTAAATCATCTAGACAGTTTTGGAAAGGAAAGTGGAGATTAATGAGCCTCATCACTGGCAAGTCCTGTAACAGAAATGGTTATTGGTTTAGAAAGGCTGCCACTGTAAATTAAGAAATTGGAAAGTGATAACATCTTTTTATCTTTTCGTTCAGTTACTGTGTTTCACTTCTTTTTGGGGCTTTAGCCAGTGTTCCTAAGAACAACATCTAGCAATATAAAAGACCTTATATAGATTTTAGGAATATACCTGAAATTGTTTGATGTTGTACATTAAAATCTTATTTTGCAATTGAGTCAGAAATTTATTGCAGGTCTTGTAGGTGTATGTAGGTATTTACTCTGTATTCACCTCAAATTTTCACATATGAGAATATAATGCATTCTTATAAAATAAAATATCCTTATACAAATGTGTTAAAAATATTGGATTATTTCCTAAAAAAAAAGTATATATATATATATATATATATATATAGAGAGAGAGAGAGAGAGAGAGAGAGAGAGAGGGAGGGAGGGAGAGAGGGAGAGTTGTTGCATATTCAGTTAGTTGGTGGTCCATAAAGTGTCATTAATTTCAGATGAAATTTCCCTGAACAAAAGACAAAACTGGAAGTGTACCAATTAAACAGTGTGCCAAATTCATGTGTAATTAGTACTGTTTTACATCGTTCTTCCAGGGGACCTCCAGATGAATTCACAGCTGCAGTTTTTTTTGTTGTTGAAGAAATTACAGAATGCTTTGGGACCTGTAAGTGTTACCAAATGAGCTACAACAGTAAAACATGGGTGGGTCAATTTATTTGCATAGTACTTATTACACGTCCCAAAAACCAGTCTGTGATGCTGTAGGTCCACATGTCCAGTCCCCTGCCTTCACATGCTGGCCAGCTAACACTGCACCCAGTACCTGCCCCTGTGGTTGGTGGGCCCACAGAGCTGTGGAACCATATTATTTTGGGGCTGTCTCAAAACGTCCCTCAGACACACGTCTGGCCACCACACTTGCCTTTGAGTGTCTCTTCCTGGGACTGGCTCCCGCAGAGGGCTCTGGTTTCCTGCTTCCGGGAGAGGTTAACCAGCTCAGAGAGCTCCATTTCATTGGAGTCAAAGGAATTCTCCTTCTCTGAGACCCTACGAGATGCTACTAACCCAGAAACACACCTCCTGGGATCACTCAATGCACAAACCTCCTCCACTGTGAGCTGGTGATACAGGGGTGTTGAAAGGAGCCAGTCAAGTTAGCATGGGAATTTTATTAGGCTGTTTCCTGGTCACCTCCCTTTGGAGATGGTCTGGGCACAACCAACTGGAAAGAGAACCCAGGAAAGACCCAGAACCAGCTGGAGAGATTATATTTCAGGGCCTGAGCCTGGGAATGCCTCATGCTTGTCCAGAAGGAACTGGAAAATGTGTACTTATCCTGCTGCCATTGTGACCCAACTTTGGTGAAGTGGAAGATAATGGATGGATGGGTGGATGGGTGAACGTAGGACAACAGTGCAATACAAACTTTTGACATGTCAGATGGTTTCTTGATGGTAGAAATAATTTCATTAGAAACAGACGTGGCACTAAAATAATCCTGAGCTGAAAACCAATTGAAGAGTTCTGTGGTGCAACCTGCCTCAAACATAAGTGCGAAGACTGACACTAGACTTTTAATAAGCATAGGTTTTTATTTTAAATTACATAATAAGTTAGCTTAAACAGCTGGTGTGTCTCCAAAGTCAGCTTCAGGCATGCCTTTATCCACACCTCATCAGGTGTGGTGAATTAGCAAATAAGCCCGGGCAGCACCTGAAGACTCTTGCACTGTCACTGCAAAGAGAGTAGGAGTTTCAGAGCAGCGTAACATCTGTGATTGCAAAGGTGATGGTAGAAACAACATTTCTAAGGGGGGGAAAGCTTTTCAAAACGTTTTTGGGAGATGCAAGCAAAACATTTTGAGCAGATTTTGAGATTTCACTGGTGATTCCATGCTGTTTTTATGTGGCCAGCAACTCAAATTAAAGTTACTCTAGATAATGCTTCAAAATAGCTGCTCAAATAAGTGCCCAAAGGCATCTCATGGGGGGGCTACTACATGTCAAGTCTTTGCAAGGACTTTGCATATATATATAGAAGTTGCAGTCTCATTCTTTCACTTGTATGGTATATTCCTACAGTGTTGCAAGAATATAAATAGTTTCTCCATCACTGAGACTTGTGGATAACTGAGCAGTGCAGCATGTTGACCTTGCACGACCAGATCAACCACACAGCGGTTATGTACCTCACAGAACACACACATACAGATCTACAGTATGACAAAAAAAGTAGCCGTGGGGCCTCAACGCTGCTGCATTTAGATTTAAACAGAGCTTTTGCATCCACACATTCAACATTTATGAACATTTCTTCTTTTCCTGGCATATGGTGCTCTGCTGGGGCTCCTCTTTCCCATATGCCACAGTGCCCAGGAGAACATGCAGTTTAACAGACTACCTTGTTGGGCTGTTGTAGACGAAGGAATATCACTCAATCACACACAAACCAAGCATGAATGTGCGTGCACTGCCGAAAGAGTTGATTAGCATGTAGAATGTTTGAAGGGGCGGAAAGCCTAAGAATGAAGACAAGCTTGATATAACCTGACATGTTTCAGCGTGATATACAATATGTGAGTACTACTGTATGGATACACAAGCGATTGAATTTAAACTCCTCACTTACGATTGGTCAAAAGTTGGCATGGTTTACTGAATACAGTGAAATGCAGAACTATAAGATTCTTAATTGGGGAAATGACAAAGACAAAGCAGCCAGTGCATGAAACTATTTTAATACTGTGAGCTATAAATCATGAAGCAACGTGATGTAGTTTTAGAAAAAAGCTGTAAAGACCTCATATATATACAGATAAAAACAACTTTGAGTTGGAGTGTGCTGCATTTACACTAGATTACACACAAATAGCTGGTTATATATAATTGTGCCAGAATTAGATTTCGCTACATGTTGATAGTCATGCCAGTGTGCTAATGCATGTTTGGCTTTCATTAAGGTAATGAACATATATCATCCCTATAATATCATTTGCTATGATTTTATTTTCATAACTCTTCTTAAGGAAAGTCTATGCCGCATAACAAACAACAGCCACTTCTAACAGGAGCACTTTGCTCTCAGAGTTGAAGCTAGCTTCAACATTTTAACACGGTTTTCCGTGCTGTATCAGGGGATTTGAAGGAATAGCCATTGTAAACGTATGAGTTGAAGAGATGCGTGTTTTCTACCTGCAATAAATGCGGCGTGAGCGAACATAATGAGAAGACACGAAGTTGATTTATGAAGTTTTAAATGTGTTATTTCTAAAGCTCCTCCATTTACACTTCTTCACTCTCGCTGTATCTTTCAATCACGCTGAATGTAGTAAGTGAACACATTCATCATTAGAATTTAATTCCACGTTTCATTGTGGTCTCTGCAGCTCGGCTGTATCACCGACGAGGTCTATCTCTCACGCTAAAATAACCGAATTACCGACACGGCAAAGAGGAGACTATGGATTCTACCATTATCGCCATGGCAACATGAGCTGGTAGTGTGAGCCGCCGGTTTGATATTGCACTCCAGTGAGCTCCTGCTCACTCTTGTTAAGAGGATGGGAGTTCAGACCATTGTGTTCTCTTGAAAATGGGGGTAAAAGCATCGCTTCTTATTGTGGGCAAGCCTCCAGGAGATATAATCAGAACTATGAGAGACTGCAAGGTTTTCCAAATAAGCTGATTCCAGCAACAGTTTTTTTTTAAAGGGTGGATTTCATCGGCATGTGTTATCTCTGCTTTGAGAAAACTCAGCCTGCCCTGGGTTATACAAGAGCAGCTTTTTCTGCCAGAAACATAATTTTGCGTGTGACTCTTTTAAAACTTATGAAATGAAAATCAAGATTGCAATGAATGCAAAAGACATGTTTCAAATAAATTATTCCTTCAGCTTCTTCAGATTTGCACCTTGACCGTCAAGCCATTGGTTACAACAGGGCTAGTGTTTGTCAGCGGTAAAAGAAATACTCATGTAAGAAATAAATAATTAGTCTGTTGAAAGTATTAAAAGTACGATAATTCATACAAAAATGGCCTCTGTGATGTTCTTATTGTATATTTACAGTATTACAGTTGAAATAATACACAGTATGTATGAAAGTTCTCTGTGACTCACATTTTACAACTACAGCAGCAGCGTAGCCATGGAAACCCACGTGATGAAACTCCTTGGGCACAATTGTGGTGCTGATGTTAATGCCACTGACTGCTAACGCTGACTGTTATTGCATCAGGAAAACACTGACAACTGCCACCATCTTTTACTTCATGAATAAGTTGCTGTGGTTCCTCAGTAGGATGGTTCCTCAATGTTTTCAACAGTAGCAAACACTTTTACAGTACCACACTTAAATTCAGTGACCATCTTTCATAGATGGTTGTAAAGGCAGACTGCGTGGCTTGCCGTTTGACTTTATGCACCTGTGGCCATGGGACTGAAAACACATGAATTCAAAACACAGTGCGCTTTCAGTAGAGTTTGTTCATATAGTGTATGTAAGGGTCATGGTCTAGGTGCAGCTGTTTTGAGATATTATATTATTCTGGGCCATCCACATTTGGTGGCGTCTGTTATTTTAAAAGCACATCCTAATTTGAAGTAGCCATTAGAAAAAACTGCAAAATAAATGTAGAGATCTAAAAAGTACATTTGGTTATAGAATTGTGTTGCAGCTTTAGCATACTTGATCGCAAAAAGAACTGGTTCTTAGAAATTAATGTTTGTTTGGCATTTAAGGGGCAATCTACTGTATTTAACACACCTGTCAACATTTTTCAAATTTCTATCTATCTATCTATCTATCTATCTATCTATCTATCTATCAATCACATTTAGAAAGAGATAGAGAGATAGAGAGAAGCTCAAGGAAGTTAAAAATAGAAATGAAGATACCGGTAATTAAAAAAAGAAAAACATGTGACTTCAAAGCAAAAACAAAAAATTAAAATCAATTAAAAATTTCCACTAAGAGATGATGATAAAGAACAGCACAGATATAAAGAATTCTTTCTTCACCGTCCCGTTTTATTCTATAAAATTGTGATCACCAAATCCCCCCCAATTTTCTTGACAGGTGGCACAGATAGCCTTTTCATTTGTTCAATGCATTTCTTTTTGTTCTCACAAATCATTGTCTTCTAAATGTAAATACCTCAGGATCATTATTGGCCAGTCTCAAGAACGCTCGCAGCAAACTAACAACAAGTTTCTGAAGAAGAAGTTTTCAGAACTTTTTTTTCCTTCCTTGCCTTGTTGAGACTAATCAAATCCACAAAGACTGGTGCTCCAGACACTCCATTAACCAAATGTATTTCTTCTTTTATCAGCACAACAGTTTTCAGCTCTGCCAGCATAATTGGAAAAGGTTTTTTCTAATCATCAATTAGCCCTTTAGCATGATAAACTTACTTTAGGTACCACGGGAACACAATAGTGGCTGCTGAAAATCATTTGCACACAGCTATTACCATTAAAAACCATTAATGATTTATGATTAACGAACAATCATTAATTGCCCTGTACTGTACTTGTAATCAATGTAATCTTGTATTAATTTAGCACAAATACTTCTTAAGTCATTTTTATAGTGACCCCAAACTTTTGAGCTGTGGTATGAAAGCACCTCAGATGTATACAGTTCAGTTCTTGCATAAATGGAAAATAAAGCATGCGGAGAATCAAATATCACCATCAAGCCAAATTGCTCCGGGGTGACCTGGTAGAGAATGAAAGGAAAATATACATGAAGATATAAAAATAGCTAAAGCAATGATATGCACCAACACTTTTTCCTAAGACTAATATTCTGACATTTTGGGAGATATAAAAAGATAAATGTAAAAAATATGACCAAGAAAACTTTCATAAAAATCCAGGTCCAGGCACTTATTTGGAAATAAATGTCTCTAGCCCACTAAAGTAAAGGCCTTTTATCACTTGTTCAACCCGACTGTGAGTGCCTGGACCTGGATTTTTATGCCATTATTAGGTCATAATTTTTCCATTTTTCTTTTTACCATTATTTCCCACTCCAACTGATGTCCCTCAAATAGGACATCAGTGGCTCTCCTGTTATATTCGTCCTTTGGGAGGTATTTTTCATCACTTTTTCCCCCCTTTTTAAAAAAAGTAAATAACACTCATGCTATTTTTGTGTCTGTGTGGAAAATGTTACACCAAAATTCAGGTAGAATAATGTAAAGAAAATGAATACCGGCAGCACATATGCACATTTTCCAAAGTGTAAAATGTTGCTTCACTGCTCTGTTGTTTGCAATTATGATTTAGATCACATAATTGATACCAGATGAGTAAAAACTGTCATATTCAAACTTTTTCATTTGAATATGACACAGTTTAGTTTCTTTTGTGACCAAAGGAGCTGTAGGAAATGTTTTTATTTTCTGCTGGTTGTGTTGCCACGCTGTGGAAACTCTCCGGTGGTGACATGTGGAGACATTCATCTGACACCAGCTGGAAGCTGAGTGGCTACATCGACTGAGCAGCACAGAAGGGTTTATTGTATCTACAAATGACGCATGAGTTTCAACGCAAACTGGGGCATACTTAACGTGTGAGCTGAACAATTTGATTGAACTGAGTCCCAGACAACCCTCAACAGCTACTAAAACATTTACCGCATTCACTGATATTGGATTAGTTCAAGGCCTCTCTGGAAATGATAAACATCTCTGAGCAGAAGAAACACACCGAGATTGCGATTGATGCCATCACTGACATAAAAACTTAAAAAAAACAATCTTTTCTACCAATAGCCCATTCCTTGTGTAATTAATTAAAATCCAATTACAAGTGCTCATTACCGTAAACAAACACCACATTAGCATCAAATATGCAAATGAGCCAGTATCATATTACTCAGTGTGATGAATCACTGTGCATTGGAAGAGAGAGACCTGGTGATGTGTGAGAAACAGCCTTTCTTTTGTTCAGGTTGAATGTGTGGAACCCAAATAGTGTGTGTGAGTACAGTTATTTGCAGCAAATATAATACCCATTAAAGATTCATTAGTGAACCAATGTACCAGACACATTCTTTTCATCCTATTTGGTTCAGCGGAAATACTGGCTTGCACATAAAAATGAGTCAGAAAATGTGTTGCGGTTTCCTTTGGGTCTTTGCAATTAAGTCAAAAACTGGTGTGTGTTGTAAACTGAGGAGATTTAAAAAAGGAAATACTACTTCAAAGGAAAGTTATCAAACGGGATTTGATAAGAGGTTAAATTTTCAGTTTCAGTCTGTTCTTTAGGTAGCATTCGGCTTTTGTTTTTCATTATTTTT
>VOQK01026563.1:0-15108 GCA_015052645.1 Benitochromis conjunctus
CTGGATCCACATGTAACATCAGCACATCAGAGTCAGATACTGCAGTGTACTGGTGTGAGTCTGGATCAGGAGAGTTCAGCAGTGCAGTCAACATCACTGTACAGAGTATGTTATTATACATTTACTTCTTGGATTTGAATGATTTAAACATCACATGAACATTTGTCTCAGCTTTGCTGTATGTGAAGTAATTTCATGTGGAAAAACAGCAGTTTGTAAATGTACAAGATCAGATCTTCATGATGAAAAGCATTTGTACAATCTGTTCTTATTATTGTTTGTCAGCTTTTTCTAAACGTGTGCACCAGCTGATGTGACTGAAACAATTGTGTGTGATTGTTTCACAGATGATGGTAATGGTCCTATCCTGGTGAGTCCTGTTCATCCTGTGACTGAGGGAGCTTCTGTTAGTCTGAGCTGCAGTTTGAGGACACAAAAAATACTTTCCAATGTGTTTTTCTATCACAATGACACACTTATTGAAAATGATCCCCGAGGGGAGCTGAAGATCTCTGCAGTGTCAAAGTCTGATGAAGGTTTCTACAAGTGTCAGTACTCAGGAAGAGAGTCAGCACAGAGCTGGATGTCAGTTACAGGTGATCAAAACAGCTGATGGATTTTTTTGTAAACCAGTATGATATCTGAGATCTAGCATGATTATCATTTAATACAGTCATCATATTGAATAAAGTGATGTGCTTTCCATACAAAATTTTGGCTGTTTGGAAGATTTACTTTTGCAATTATGTTAACATTTTTAATATTTTTTTCTAATAATTATTTGTATTATTTCTATTGTTATTATTATTGTTTTGAATTACAGTGGCCGCGTTAAGTCCTGAAAGCGCTTCTTTGCCTGTGTGGTTGATTGTTGGATTGGCTTCTGGAATCGCTGTCTTTATTGTTGTCCTGCTCTCATTTTATCACTATAGAAAAATAATGGGTGAGACCTTTTCCTTGATTCAAATTTTAAAATTTAAATGTAAAGATAACTGTGACATTTATAACAGGGACATCAATTACACTAACAGAGAAACAATATTGTTTGTTTTACAGATTCAAGCTTCACCAGGTTGGTATTTTTTTCAATTTTTTATTGTATTAAATGTACTTATTATCCTGCAATGCATGCATTTATCAGACTTTTTGCATGTAATTGTTATGTTTTTATTATACCATACAGTCCAGTGACCACCACAGATCACGTAGTCAACCACAGTGAAATTCACAAACGCAGCTCTCTTGACCATGGTCAGTTCTTCATGAAGTTTTCATTTATCCTAACAATTCTTTGCTTTAGTTTTTGGTCAGCTGTTTTTAAAGGAGTGCTATTAAAACTATGTATTTAAAAATCACAAGCTGTGAGACTGAAACTTTTTTTTTCAGTTGAACTAAAATCAAATGACAATGAAAGATCAGAGTTAAACCATATTTTACATACCTGATTGTATCCTTTACAAGCACTCGTGGCCTTTCTTTTTTTTAATTAAATTTTTTTTTAGGTACTGCTAAGCTCTATGAATCAGTGACCCATGTGGAAAATAACTGGAGATGATTTAATATTCATAGTAGTTACAAATAAAGCTGTTTTGTTGTTGTTAATATTTTTATTTTTGTTTTTCTAATTTAAGGAAATTAATTCCATACATTTCAGGTGCAGGTGAAATACAAGAGGTTACATACTCTGCGATCAAGCTTAAACATGTTGGAAAAAAGAGTGAGTATGTAAAACACATTCAATGTGAATATATAGTTTTTAATAATTGGAAAACTTCAAATTATTAAAGTCTTTCATATGATTATCTAAACAGGGAAGCATCAAAAATCACAGGAGCATACCATTTACTCTGAGGTGAAGGTGGGAGTTGAAGGTATAGTCACAACAGTCTCAATGTTTGCATTGCATGTAGTTTCAGGTCAGCTAATCAGTTACCATGCTTAGCTACTTTACGATTAGTAAGTATTACCTGAGTTGAATCTTGCACACATCTAAGATCATTTGGATATTTGAGTATTATTACATTTGTCTGCTTTATATTTACCAATGTCTGATTTATAGTTATAAAGCAAAGAAACCTCTGCCATCAGTCCCACTGAATATTGTTCAATATGCTCATCTTTTCTTGAAAATTCAAGTCTTTTTATGCATTTTTTATGTCTATATTCACAGTTTACATCAAGATTTGTTAATCAGTTGATGCTACCATACTCCTCCTCCTTTTGCCTTAGTAGAGATATTGTCTTCCTTTCAAGTACATTATATTTGGTATTTATAACACTGCAAATAAGTGCTTTAAATGATCTCCTCTCCATTCACAGAAAAACCAAGTCCTGCAGCAACTACTGAAGAAGTTTACTCTGAAGTCAGATTAGAAAGCAGTCTCGGTAATAAATATATAAGTCTATATAAAAATTTAAGTTATAGAAGTGCATTCACATTTAATCACTTATATACATAGATGCATATATAGCTGTGGTTAAAAAGTTTACATACACTCACCAAGGGCATGAATATCAGTAGTTTTCAGCTTGTAATATTTTTTTGACACAATTAAGTGTAGTCCACATATTTTCAATCGGGTTAATGTCAGAACTTTCCAGTGGGCCAGTTCTAAACAACTTTAGGTTCCAGGGTCATCAGTTTAAACAACTGTATGTAAGTACAAGTTTTTTGAATTTCTCACCACCTTGCCAAGGTATGGAAGAATACCCAAACTGTCACCTTCAGATGGGAGAAAATTGGTTAGGATGTTTAGGAAAAACCCAGGAACAACCAAGGCTCAAGCCTGCCATGAACTGGAAACTGCTAGGACATCAGCATCACTGCCCACAGTTAAATTAGATTTATATCACCGTGGACTGTTTTAACAAGTAAAGGTGAGGCGTTCAAACCTAAGAAGTCTGTGCCAACTGTCAAGAAAGTTGGTACCCTTACTCGGCAGCTAGATGGTTTAAACTTGGACACAACTGAGTGTTCCAACAGGACAATGATAAAAAACACAGATCAAAGTTGTTTTTTTAACTAATAAAGCAGGCTAAAATTAAACTTCTGGAATGGTCTTCCCAAAAGCCTGAGCTCAAGAATTAATCCAGACACGTGCTTATTGTCACCCAAAGCACCTGATCAAGATGCAACTTGCTGAAGGACCTGTAACCAAAATATTTGTAAGAGTGTATGTATACTTTTAACCCTATATGTACACATTTGTGTAAATTGAGGAAAATCCAAAACAATACATGTACACCCAATTCTAAAAGAAAAAACCTAAAAGACCTAAAAGAAAAATAAATAATCATATGCTGAGTCTGAGGGCACGGGGGATGACTCGCCCATCACTGGGGGCAGAGTCAGTAGCTAAACAGCTACTTGGTGGCAGGTTCCCTGAGGTGGATGAGATTCACCATGATTTCCTTGAGGATCTGGATGTTGTAGGGCTGTCTTGGTTGACATGCCTTTGCAACATTGCATGGCCATCAGGGGCATTACCTCTGGACTGGAAGGCTCAGGTGGTGGTTCTCATTTCTAAGAAAGGGGGCCAGAGGGTGTGTTCCAACTACAAGGGAATCAAAACTCTTAGTAAGTCAGTGAGCGACTGATAGAAATGTATTCTCAGATCTCCTATCTTATTGTAGACAACATTCCAACATATGCCGAGATCAACCGTCACAATGAAGCAAAAGTTAAGGAAAACCAAGGTAAGTAAAGCCTGCTATCATCTCCAGTGTTGAACTTAATAATTATTATGAAATTATAATTACTGATTAAAAATGTAAAAAAAAAAAAGAATTCTTATTTGTGTATGCATTTTAGTTTATATTAATAATTTACTGTCATAATTAATGATTGTGAATTCTAAAATTGTGAATCTATTTTACTTTTTTGAACTCACAGTTTAAATCACTAACAAAAGCTGTGATATTGTTGTTTGCCTTTCTCAGTTGCCTGATCCTTTTTTGTTGTGGATGTGCCTTCTGTTTGTTGTATTTTTTTTGTGGGTCTTTTGGCCCATTATATTCGTCAATTATTATTTTAAGCAGTAAGATGTCAGCAATGTTTTAGTTTTATTATATGTGTTTATTCTGGATTAATGCTCCTTCTGAATCTCAAATTGGTTTTATTTGGTAGTTTCTCCTCCATCTGCACCTTACACAAAGAGATGGTGCAACCATTGTCTTATATTTTAGCTTCAGCATTATCCAGTTTCCGTCCTATTCTAGGAAGCAGGGTTAGCTAACAGCTCTGAGTTGTAATCAGTGAAACTGGGGTTTTCTGTTCCAGAAAGAGAGTTAACTTCAACTCTGAGTCGGTTTCTGGGGTGACACTCTGTGAACCTAACCTGCTCACTGGCAGGTTTTCTTCTATAAACTTTGAGTTTCTCTGACTCCTCCCCTCCTTCTACACCTGAACCAGCTGACTGACACTCACTTTCATTACCTCATTCATAAAGTCGCATTGAGGAGCGGATTAATTTGCAGAAGTTTGTTTTTTTACAAAAACTGAAATCCCAGATTTGAATTAGTTTGCTATTTTGTGTACTTAACATGACTGCTTTCACATTCATTCAATTAGTACCAAGTAGGTGCATTTGCAATTTTTTTTGTTCCAGGTGCTGTATGCTCATTTTTCAACTTGGCAGTTGGTGATTTCTATTTGTACTTTATCCTTTTATTAATTCCCCCGCCCGGCTGTTCTGCCTTAGACATTGTCATACTGTGTACCACATACAATATAAGAATTGAAATAACACCGATAGAAATGACAAAATAAACAAACCCTGAAAATGAAGAACTTACAGCAAATTTATAGAGCTGATCTTGATCAAAGTGTGTTTGGAGCAACAGTTTGTCACATTTAGTTAGGAACAGGACCCAAACGCAGGACTTTCCTGATTAGCGACAGTGAATTTATTTACATTGTTAAAACAAACAGTGCAATTTCCTCCGTGGCAAAATTCCCGACTCTCGTGCAGTGCTCTCCTCCTGATCCGCGGTGCACGATTAATTCAAAAGAGTTATTTACAGTGGTGCTCACTCCCTTTAATGCTATGGAGGACCACAAGAGCCACACACATCACAGAATTGTTTATTTCGATGAATGTGGCTCTTGTGGTCCTCCATATAATACTCCTCCCGTTAGTAAATGTTTTCAAAGAGCCGGAGTTGTACTAACTGTGTCGAACATCCAGCATTCATCAAAGCCCAGCCACACTGTTAAATAGCAGACAGTTGACGAGGCTCATTAGCAGCAGGTGAATCGTGATTGCTGTCAGGTGTGGCTGGTCACAGCCCGGGAACTCCACGGGGTTGGTGTTGCCTGAGAAACGGCACGCTGGCCGCAAACACACGCACATAGAAGGAAACTGGGGACTGGAAGCAAAACACAAATGACATAACAGAAAAAAGCAGGTGTCAGTGAGGACTGACAGACCATGACACTGATTGCAAAAGCTGCCAGACAGGATAGGATTATTTAAAAAATATATATACTGTTTTCTTCTCTTCTGCTTTTAAAGATTGTCATTCATATTGTTCTTATTTCTTGGTCCTCTGTATTAAAATGAATGGTCTGCTATTTATTTACCCGTTGGCATGTTGAATTGTAGTATCAGGGATCCATTGACGATGGCTTTTTTCTCTGCTCATGCGCGCACTTAACTCCGGGGGAACATATTCAGAGTTGATTGAACTAACTCTGATCAGCTGTTCTGGAACAGCAAACTCAGAGTTGCCAAGGTCAGAGTTAATCAAC
Organism: Benitochromis conjunctus; assembly: GCA_015052645.1. NCBI lineage: Eukaryota > Metazoa > Chordata > Actinopteri > Cichliformes > Cichlidae > Benitochromis > Benitochromis conjunctus. The sequence goes on from VOQK01026563.1 coordinate 5,750, forward strand.
GTATTGTTTGCTTTTAAAGTCAGAGTTTGATGAATATGCTTCCTGGAATGGCCCCACACAGGGGGGTTAAAACAAACACACACACACACAGCTTTGTGTAATAATATTAATCATAATAATAATAATAAAGAATGTTGTGAAATTTGTACAATTTATGTCAAATACTAAGGCTGTCCATACGTCCAACAGCTGTATATAATTTTTCCTGTGGCATAAATGCATCCTGAGATCTCATTTCTGTTTTAGAAGACAGTCCAATGTATGCTCAGGTCAACCGTCACAATAAAAGAAAAGCTAAGAACAACCAGGGTAAGTAAAGCCCGCCACCCTGCTCAGTGATGGAGCTTAAAATTTGACTGTAATAAATGAAATTCTGCTTTACTTATTTACTTGAATGCATTTTAGTTTATATCAATAATATGTCATACTCTGTATTTGTCTCAGATACAACTGAGAACTAACTCAACTGACCTGTTAGTTAAATAATTACTTTTTATTATGAGTTTACAGCGAAACCTTTTAAATAATATTCTCTCCACTCACAGTAAACTCGAGTCTTGGATCAACTGGTGAAGCAGTTTATTCTGAAGTCAAATTAGGACGTGCCCTCGGTAATTAAGCTAACATGACGGTTTTAAATGGTGATTTATTTGTATTCTTTCGCTCATAATATTGTTACTAATTGGAAATCCCTGTCATTTTTGTGGCTGTTTTACAGGTCATTGAGCCGAATTGTTTTTATGAAGCCATTGTGTGCTCCTCTTCTACAGAAATGTCTGTAGCTTGTTCAGTATTTTGTACAGTTTTTTTAAGATGATAATAATAATAATAGTCGTCATCATCATCATTATAATATTCAGTATACAATATATGTAACATATGGTATAGACAAGGTGTTTTCATTTTGTGTTAATATTATCTGTATTCACTTAGTAAATAAACATGATTTAAAGTTATCTTTGCAGTGTAACATAAGATAGCTTCCTCTATGGTACGTAGAAATATTATAAATGCATGTATTGAAAGTTTTTCTACATTACTTAAAAGAGGACTGATATAATACTGTATGGATTTAAATGTGTGAATAAAAGCATTTCTTCATGGAAATTGTATGCGGTTGTAGTTTTTTTTATTATTATTATTTTGGCATGAGCAGTATCTGTGCAATGTAGTTGTAAAAATATAAAGGATTTATGTTTTTGTAACTTTCAACTAAATGGCCGTGTTTACAATATGAATAGCAAATCATAGAGACAGCTTAAAGTTAATAGACATTTAGTACTGGGGTTCTCTTATTTTGAAAAATGAGTGTTTAGAAAATCCAGAGTAAATTCTCTACTTTTAAATTTTCCTCTTTATTGGACCTAATAATATGCCCACAGATCGTTTTACTTCTGATCTTCACGGAAAATTGAAAAATAGACCACGACACTCAAAATCTCAAAATTCTGGCAATCTGGGTGGGTCAAAATTCAACGAAGCAACTTTATCGCAATTTGGAGAAATCCTTTCATCTCTGCATATAATGCTGAAACACCTGGAGTGTACACTTTATGTAGTCCTGTATTGATGTAGTGTTTTGTGTAGTACCGTGGTCTTGGAGGAATGCTGTCACTGTGTACTGAACCACTGTATATGGTCAGTGTACATGGTATATGTACATGACAATAAAGCCACTTGATTTGAAACTCGATTTGTAACAAATGGAAACAATGAAATATTTCACTTTACATGCAATTCAATTCAGTATTATTTATATAGCATCAACATCACAAAAACAATAACACAGGAACAAAAATAGTCGGTAGTATATATCGTAATATATTAGCAAGAAACCTCTGAAATACAAACCTAAAAAAATAACAAGTCACTCACTCTACTCGGCTCTACAGCTATAGGTCTTTGTCCCACATCAAACATAACAGAGCACAGTACAATGATGGACTGTGTTTACAGCAGATAGCCACTAGAGGGTGACATTATGTCATTTATAATTTATCGTATCTACGTTAACCTTTGGCACAAATGGTTCCTAGACCTATTGGTCAGTGTTTGACTCCAACCTGTCTGCTGGACCCTGCAGTATCACAGTAACAGACAGCTTAGCACAAATTGCATTTCTGAAAACTTTACATAATATCATTATTGTGCCTTTTTCATAATGCTGCAGGGTGTACTCTTTTGTAATCCTAAATAGGCACTAAAAATAGCAGTCAAAACTACTTTTTCATACATATTCATTCATATATTATTCATCTTGCTCTAAAATGTTTTTAAACACAGATAATGTCCTGAAAATTTCATTATTCTAAATTGTAGAAAACATTAGTTTAAGCCTTTAAAGCTATGCGTATGACTCATTTTAATAACAGCCACAATAATTATCAAGCCAAAAATGACACATGAAATAAAATGTAAACCCTCCTGCAGCCGTCACGTCACTGTTCCTGAGTTACTATTTGTCGTTATTGTGTTGACACGGACCATGTTCAAACCTGAAGTATTTGTGACTCCTCATAACAAAGTGGGCATTTCAAAACAACTGCAGTTGTGAGAGCTTTTTATAAAACAGGAAAGGGAGGAGAGATGGTCCGTTTTGAGAAAAGGACTTTGCAGAAAGCAAGTGTGCTCACGCTGATAAGAGATATAGCTTCCTTTCCTTTTTTTTATCTTGTTCATATGCATCTGAGCATCAAAGTGGAAACATTTCTCACCATTTTCAGTGTCGAATGTGAGGATGGGGCATGCTTTGTTCGGTGCATTGGGGTTATTTTGTGAGTACACTGAATATTTACATTATACAGTGTTTATTCTTGTATAAGTTTGGTTGAGAGCATAAACAATTTGCTATTTTTATCCACTTCACTGGGGAGGTGGTGGTGCAGGCATGACACTTAGTAGTGACCTTATTAATTACACATAACACTGTCATCAGTAAAAAAAACAGGAAGTTTTAAATGCACTATTAATTCTCATATTTGCCTTTTTGGTGAGTTTTATAATATCTGGAGTATTAACTTCTATTTCAGTAATGAACACACTTCTCGCTTCTGGACAAGCTCAAGGTGATTGCATGCTCTTTGTGTTTGTTTGTTTGTTTGTTTTTCTGTTGCATTGCTCCTGATAGATCTATATCACACAAATACCATCAGCCATTTGCAGAATTACTGTCTAGGCATTTCTTCACCACAAACACTGGTTATGTGTGCTGTGCTTCCTCATCTTTACTACTTGAGCAGTTTCTTTGACAATGTATTGCGACAAGAAACACAAAACTACCGTAGTTAGCAAAAAAGGTGTAAGAAAAACGACAAAAATATACTGAAGAACTGCTGAGTATTGTTTGATTTACTTACGTGGACATGCATGTGCTCATTTCAAAAGATAAACTCAAACCTGATCTCAGTGCGTCTTCATCATGGCTGAGTCCTGGGGCATCAGTGACTCTACACTGCAGTGTGAATCACTCTGCAGAATGGAGGTTCTACTGGTATCAGGCTTTTTTCAAAAATTCAAGCAAGGCCTACTATTTTGAGCTGCTACCAGGTGGCAAAAATGGAACTGCACAAAATTCCTACATTGTTCATGGACAGAAACAGACGGCAGGATATGCATGTAGAGCTGGAAGAGGACAGCCAGAGCATTGGACTGCATACAGCAAACCTGTATTTGTTTGGTCTGCAGGTAAGTTTGAATGTAATATTATTCCTATAATGCATAACAATAACTTTTTAATACAGTTTCTAAGTATACAGTTACTTCAAGAACCATTTCGATTCCTAATTTCATAATATCTTCGTGGCTGGTTTGATCCCACATTACATGATGTTTCTAAGATTCTCGTCCAGCATCTGCAACAGTCAGAGTGACTCCTGACAGAGCGCAGCACTTCTCTGAAGAGTTTGTCTCACTGCGCTGTGAGGGAAAACCTTCTGAGTGGAGAGTGATGAGGCTGAGTGAAGCAGGCAGCCTTGCAAACTGTTCTGTCTGGGGAACAATGAAAGGATCCACCTGCACGATCACAAATGCTACAGCCAAACCAGCTGTGTACTGGTGTGAGTCTAAACTGGGTGGCTTCAGCAATGCTGTCAACATCACAGTGCAAAGTGAGCATTTTTACATCCTTTTTATTTATTTTTATTTTTTTCTCTACTACTCTGCAGGTTCATTGTGTCACAGTAAGCAGTCAAGCATGTCAGTCAATAAGAATAGATTTTTGAAAGTGTTAGGGTTATGTTTGTGTAAATATAAAAAAACAAGCATTTATTCCTCACCTTTCTCTTATTATTTTTTGCTCAATTTGTCATTAATGTCAAAATATGCCTCCAGTAAGTCTTTTGACCTTACCTTACATTAACATGGGTCCCGAGCTTTCTGCCTGAGTTTTGAATTTTTGTATTTACCTTTTCTGTGTTTAATTGTTCTGAGTCTTTGAGTTTTTAATTTTATTTATTTCAGGGTTGGTTATTTGTGGCTATCTGCTTAGTTTTGTCTTTAGACTTTTGCAAATTTCATTGGTTTCAATTTTCCTTGCCTCCCCGTATTAAATCTGATATTAAATCTCCATCCCTGTCAATCAGCCAAGGGTCACCCGAAACCTTTCCAAGCTCCTTAGATCCGTGTCTTGTCGTTTCTTTGTTTAGTTACTTCCTGTTTTATTTTGGTAGTCTCCTGTTCCTGCCATGTTCCTGTGCCTCCAACACAGTATTTTAAGTTTTCTGTAGTATTTGGTTTTGTGATTCGACACTGCAGTTAATGCTCACCCTCTTACTCACTCAGCTGTAGTCAGCCTGCAACCCACAGAGTGCAGCTCTCTCCCTCTCCTCATTACACCATCGCCTAGTATGAAAAAACGAACACCCCTACCCCACCTACCACTTTCACTCATGACCAGGTTCAGAGACAAATGATAAGACTCCACTCGGGGAAGTCTGCTGGACCAGATGAGGTGAGTCCCTCTGTCATCAAGGGCTGTGCCCCCATCATCGACCAACATCGTCTTCACTTCTCTTACTAGCTCCTCTTCAGAGTAAAGGACGTCATCATCTACCTGCTCAGTCATGTTTACGCAGATCTGGGCCAGCCGGCGAGTGCTGTGAGGGTCACAGTTTTTGACTTTTCCAGTGCATTCAATACCATCAGGCCAAGCCTCCTGGGTGATAAGCTGACAGCGATGCAGATGGATGCCTCTCTGGTGTCCTGGATTGTTGATTATCTGACAGGAAGACCACAATATGTGCGTCTTCACTATTGTGTGTCTGACAAGGTGATCAGCAACACAACTATTCACCCCCTACACCACAGACTTCAGCCACTGCACAGAAACCTGCCATCTTCAGATGATTTTGATGATTCTGACGATCCTCTGGTGGTTGGATGGATCTGTGGGGATGATGAGTGCCAGGCTGTGGTTGACTCCTTTGTCACGTGGTGGGAGCAGAAACATCTGCCGCCCAACGTGACGAAGACCAAGAATGATTGTGGACTTTAGAAAGACCAGGAAACCTGTTTCAATCCAGGGGGTAGACAGTGTAGACAGTATGGAGGACAATAAACACCTCGGAGTACACATTGACAATAAACTCCACTCTATAGGATGGACCAGAGCTGTCTCTATTTTTTTAGGCATCTTTTAACATCTGTTGGACACTGCTGAGGATTTTCTACAAGTCTTTTGTGACGGGGGCCATCCTCTAGTATGTATTCTGATGTGATCTGACTGTTTTACAGAAAGAGATATCATTCTTGTGAGCCCGGTCCACCCAGTTACTGAGGGAGAAGCTGTTACGCTCCACTGCAAACTGAGGAACACAAATTTAAAACCCTCTGTGCTTTTCTCTCGAAATAATAACCTCATCAGCAATGACACCAGAGAGAAGCTGAATATCCCTGCAGTGTCAAAATCCGATGAAGGCTTTTACAAGTGTCATTATTCAGGAAAACAGTCATCACAAAGCTGGATGTCAGTAAAGGGTAAGTGTGTTTAAAACTCTTCTTCAGCCCTTCTTTTTGCAAAAGCTCTCACATAAAAACTATTTTGGTTTTTATGTGAATATGGATCATTATAAATCACATTAGTGTACTAATAGTAGTGAATATATACTTCAGCATTAAACTAATTTTTTTTATTTTTATTGTAGCGGTATCCAGGCCTATAAAGTCTTCATTTACTGTGCAGATGATTATTGGATTTGTTTGTGGGATTTTACTGATTGCAATCCTACTCATGGTTTATCAGAAAGTCAAAGGGTGAGGCCTCTTCACTTGATTAAAATCTGATTCTGCAGTTTCTAATGCAAAATAACATAATTTCTTTTAAAAATTATTCAGTATTCATCTTAAAGAGCATGCATGTTTATTAGTTATCAATTATTTCTATTCACATTTAAAAAAATATTTTTAACATTATTTTCTTTCAATTGTTACACAACATTTTACAGGAGACCACAGTGCAAGCAAACCCATGTTGATTCTGTAGATCCTGCGGTTAGCCAGAATGCATGCCAACTTGAAGCGCTCTACTCTGAAGTTCATGGTCAGTTTTGAGTAACTAACCAAAATGTTCAAAAGTTGTTCAAAGAGACTGTCAAGAAAGCCTTTAAAATGTCCCTTTTTTAAAATGTACAGACATATTTGTTTAATTAGATTCCTGTTTTGCAGCATTTCAGTTTCTGAAATATCATTACGCTGTCTGCTTTCTGTCATCTTTTAGATGATAATTTGCTGTATGCTCTGGTAATGCACAAAAACAAAGGTGAAACCCAGAACAATGCAGGTATTTTAAACTATCAGTCAATTCAATTTCAGTTTTCTGTTCATTTTAGTTAAACTGAATTGTTTTTGTAATTTATGTAATATTTAACAAACATAACCTGGACCTTAACTGGTTTCTCCATTCACAGGTAAACAGTCTCACGCAGCAATGGAAGCCACTATCTATTCTGAAGTCAGACTATAGGAAAACAACTCTCGGTAATATATACATATATTAAGTCTGTTGTCTGTGTGTGTGCATGCGTGTGTGCGTTCGTGCATGCATGCGTGTGTGTGTGTGTTTCATCTATATATAATATATATCATGTGTATATGTATTTTCGTCCAGGTCCATAGAAAGAAGCTCCTGCTTTACACCAAGGTTTCCTGGGTTTGAATCGACCGGCCTAGTTGGACTTGTCTGTGTGCAGCTTGCATGATAAGCATGTAGTTAGTTCAGTTGTTTTTAGCGTGTATTAAATGGAGATTTCAGGTTTGTGCATTTGTTAGTTAAATGTAGAAACAAGCTAGTGTGCAATGCTGTGAGACAGTTTTCTTTGAGAGGGAGACAAACACACATACACGCACACACACACACACACACACGAGCACGCACGCACGCACACACACGTGCACGCGCACACACACACACACACACACACACACAAGTGGTGATAGTTTTTTTTTACTGCTTTTTTACTGCTGTTTTTTTTAGCCTCTCTGTGCTTCCTTCCTTTCTAAACTCAGCTCAAAGTACCATCAGCTGTTTACTGCAAACATATCAGCTCGTTTCTTCATCAGAGGTTTACACAAAATTAACTCCCATCATGCTTCTGTGGTTATTTGCAGATTCTGCACTATGCACACTGCTCTTGAATTCACAGTACATGCTGTGTGTTGTGTAGACATATAAAATAGTATGTCCATAAACTATACTAAACTATCACCATATACTGTGAAGACTGCAGAATACAGTTCCTCTGTTATGTCTGTGCTCAGTGCTTCTTCTTTGTATACAACAAGCTATGTTGTGAATGTATGGATATATTTTTAGATCAAATATATTTTGTTACGCAGGCTAAAGGCAGCATTTTACTAACTGAATTTGAAATAAGTTGATTTCAGTGATCACGACATAGGAGCACAGGACGGAGGCCCTAAACCATACACTTACACCAAGTGAGTTGTACATGGTAGTGGTCAGTGTCATGTTGCTAGTCTGAGAAAACTGAATCACACATATGCACATAATCAGGAAAATCTGAATTAGCAGCAACACTGCAAGCATCCATGACAACCACTTGGATGTTATCTGACATGATGCTAAACAGTATACAAACTCAAAGATGGAGTTTACAGCCATAAAATCCCCCCACCCACAATGCTCTTCTCTCTCACTGACTGCAGGATGCACGTGGATGCTCAGCACAGGAAGTCATGTCACTGTAGAAGGGGGGGTTACGTTTCTGCTTGAACTACTGTTTTTTAAACATTGCATGGATTTAATCCACACTATCATTCACTTTTTACTAGGAGCAAATGTTATAGGAAGCTTTGTAAATACGCCCATGCGGAGTTCAAGTTACAATGCAGAGTGAAGATTACACTCAATGTCCAGACAGAAATAAATTTTAATCAGTTGCTTATGGCCCTTCCCACAGTCTCTTTTGTGTATCTATTTGGACTACAGTCTACTGATTGCATGTTTTAGATTTGATTTGATAAAACTTTATTTATCCCGAGGTAAATTCTTTTAAAGGCTGCCATCATGAGCACCCCTTCCAACAATACATAGAATACACAACATAACATTGGGAACACAGGTCAGAGAGGTACGGGGGATCCTCTTTTCCTGTTGGTTGAGTCAAAGACAAAACTTGCAGCTTCAGAATCTAGCGCAAAAAAGATGTAAACACAAAGCGCAGATCCGACGCATTAGAATTTGTGAGCTGTCGGCTTTCAGCCCCGACGGCGTGTCCGTGTCGTCGGGTGAGAAAGTCGACATCTCACAGATTCTGATGCGTCGGGTCCGCGCTTTGTGTTTATGTCTTTTTGTGGTATCCGTGTACCTGCTGTCATTTACTGTTTTAGCTGTTTGGTGGTTATCGAAAGAGTTTTGTGAGGTTTAACCTGAGATACTGGCGTTTCGGGCAAAATAATAATCCATTATCCTCAATGTGCACGGCAAAGTCTAGAAATTGCTAAATGTTGTCCTTTGCATCTTCTCTGTTTAATGTACTGCTCAGTTCAGTTTTTCAGTTAAAAATAGTTTAGAGCTTCCATTGCAATGATGGCTCAAAGTTGAACTAAGTATAACGTTTTTAAATGACAAAACTTGACCTCTGACAGCACTAACAGCAGCAAGAAACATTTTTTCATTTTTTCATTTTGCTTTTTTTTTTTTACTTCATGATGGTTTTCTGTGGTTCTCCTTTAGTTATTTTCAGCTTGGTGGTTTGTTGACCTAAATAATAATTATTGTAGATGCTTCTGTGAGTGCAAGCAAGAGTGCTCATGTAATCTATGTACCAGTACAATGCTACTAGCAACATATTCATGTAAAAATATACTTTAAAGATGTTGTTTCTGTATCATTGATAAAATAT